>RJWJ010025056.1:0-24270 GCA_004363605.1 Indri indri | reverse complement strand
TAACATCTATTGGATGTCGGGCAGGGGGGAGGGGGGAGGAGGAGAAGGGGACGGGTATATGCATACACAAAGGGTGCAATGCGCACCATCCGAGAGATGGACACGCTTGAAACTCGGTCTTGGCGGGGAGGAGGGGAAAGGGCAACATACATAACCTAAACATCTGTACCCCCATAATATGCTGAAATAAAAAAAAAAAGAAAAGAAAAAAAAGAATGTATGTAAAATGCCAAACATAAGAGTCATAGGTATCCCTGTAGATGAAGAAGAAAAATAAAAAGGCCTGGAAAACCTATTTGAGGGTATACTTGAGGAAAATTTCCCTACTCTTGCTAGAGATTTAGACATCCAGATACAAAAAACCTCAATGAACACCTGGGAGATGCATTGCAAAATGGGCTTTACCAAGGCAGAAAGTCATCAGACTGGCCAAAGTCTATGTGAAGGAGGACCTCCTATGAGCCATGAGGCAAATATATCAAATAACTTGCACAAGTAAACCCTTAATATTACCAGAAAACTTCTGAACAGAAACCATACAAGCCACAAATGAATGAAGTCCTTCCTTTAGTCACCTTAAACAGAAAAACTGCCAGCCATGAATTTTGTATCCTGTGAAACTAAGTTTCATAAATGAAGGAGAAGTAAAGTATTTGCCAGAAAAGCACACACTAAGGATATTTGTCACTAGTCCTGCCCTACGAGAAATGATTAAAAATATTCCACATATGGAGCAGAAAAATCAATACCCACCAGTGTAAAAACACCCAAAATTAAAACTCACAGCTCTTATAAAACAGTAACACAAGGGAGAGAACAAAGCAACTAGGTAACAATCAAAATGATGACTAGAACAGTATCTCATGTATTAATACTAACATTGAATGTGAATGGTCTCAATGTCTTCTGTAAAAGATGTAGATTGGCTGAATGGATAATAAACACAACCAAATATATACTGTCTCCAAGAAACCAATTTAACTCACAACGAGTCTCATAGACTAAAGGCAAAGGCACAGAAAAAATATTCTACTCAAATGGAAACCAAAAGAGGGGAAGAGTAGCTATTCTCATATCATATAAAATAGATGTAAATCAAAGCGGTACAAAAAGACAAAGATGATCATTATATAATGATAAAGGTATTGATTCAATAAGAAAATATAACATCCTAAACATATATGTACATAACACAAGATTCATAAAACAAATTCTACTGTATCTAAGCAAGGAAACAAGCAGCAATATCATAATAGCCATGGAATTAAACAATTCACTGAGAGAACTAGACAGATCATTGAGACAGAAAATAAAGAAGGGGAACATTAGACTCAAATGGGACTCTAGAATATATGGGCCTAACAGACATTTACAGAACATTCTGCCAAAAAACTGCAGAATATCCATTCTCTCATCAGCACATGAAACATTCTCCAAGATTAATCATATATAAGGCTATAAACAAGTCTCAGTAAACTTAGAAAAATCTAAATCAAACCCTGTATCTCCTCAGACCACAGTGGAATAAAACTAGAAATCTATTCTAAGAGGAACTCTTAAAACTACACAGATATATGGAAATTAAACAACCTGCTTCTGGACAACCCTTGGGTCAATGATGAAATCAAGACGGAGCTCAAAATTATTTTCAAATTGAAGGACAAAGGCTGTGCATGCTTCTAAAATGTATGGGATATGGAAAAAGCAGTGTGAAGGGGGAAATTTATAGCATTAAATATTTATATCAAAAAGACAGAAAGATCAAAAATTAACCCCATGTCATATCTAAAGGAACTAGAAAAAACATGGACAAACCAAATGCAAAGCTAACAGAAGTAACAAAATAACAAAACTCAGAGCAAAACTTAAATAAATGGAAACCAAAAAATCAATACAAAAGATCAAGGAAACAAAAAATTGGTTCTTTGAAAAGATAAACTAAATTGATAGACCACTAGCTAGATTAACCAGAAATAGAAGAGAAATGACTCATATAAGCTCAATCAGAAATGAAAAAGGAGATATTACAACTGATACCACAGAAATACAAAATGTCATCTGTGACTACTATGAAAACCCCTATGCACACAAACAAGAAAACCTAGAGGAAATGGATAAATTTATAGAACTATACAAACTCCAAAGACTCAATCAGAATGAAAGAGATATCCTGAACAAACCAATAACAAACAGTTAGATTAAAGCAGTAATAAAAAATCTCTCAACAACAACAACAAAAACCCCTCAGACCAGACAGATTCACAACCTAATTCTACCAGACCTATAAAGAAAAACTGGCATCTATTCTACCAAAACTGTTCCATAACATTGAAAAGGAGGGAACCCTCCCTAACTCATTCTATGAAGCCAGTATAACTGTGATACCAAAGCCAAGAAAATATATAACAAAAAAAGAAGACTACAGACCAATATCCCTCATGAACATAGACGCAAAATCATCAACGAAATACTAGGAAACTGAATTCAATAGTACATGAAAAAGATAATCCAACATGATCGAGCAGTTTCATCCCAGGGATGCAAGGATGGTTCAATATATGGAAATCAATAGATGTGATTCACCACATAAACAGACGTAAAAACAAAGACCATATGATCATTTCAATAGATGAAAAGAAGAAGCATTTAAAGAAATCCAGCACCCTTTAATGATAAAAACCCTCAACAAACTAGTCATAGAAGGAACATACATCAAATTTATAAAACTCATAAATAACAAACTCACAGCCTACATCATACTGAATGGGAGAAAGTTGAAAGCATTGCCGCTAAGAAGAGGAACAAGACAAGGATGCCCACTGTCACCACTCCTTTTATTTATTTATTTATTTATAATTTCAGCATATTATTTATAATTTCAGCATATTTCAGCATATTATAGGGGTACAAATGTTTAGGTTACATATATTGCCTTTGCTCCTCCTGACTCAGCTTCAAGTGTGTCCATCCCCCAGACTGCACCCATTAGGTGTGAATATACCCATCCCCCCACCCACCGAATACTCGATGAATTTTACTACTATATGTGCACTTAAGTGTTGATCAATTCATACCGCATGTACTCACCATCAAATTGGTATTAATTGTCACCACTTCTATTCAAAATAATACTTGAAATCTTAGCCAGAGAAATCGGGCAGGAGAAAGAAATAAAGGGTATTGAAATCAGGAAAGAGGAGGTCAAACTATCCCTGTTTGCTGATAATATGATCGCGTATACAGAAAATTGTAAAGACTCCACCAAAAGAATCCTAGGATTTATAAATAAATTTAGCAAAATCTCAGATTACAAAATCAGTGTGCACAAGTCAATAGCATTTCTATACACTAGTAACAGTCAAGCTGAGAGTCAAATCAAGGACTCAATACCATTTGCATTAGCTGCAATGAAAATTAAATACTTACAAATATACTTATCCAAGGAGGTGAAAGATCTTTACATGGAGAAGTACAAAACACTGAGGAAAGAAATTGCAAATGATACTAATGGAAAAACATATAAAGCTCATGGGTCAGTAGTATCAATATTGTTAAAATTTCCATACTGCCCAAAGTTATTTACAGAGGCAAACCAATTTCCATCAAAATTCTAACATCATTTTTCATGGACCTAGAAAAAATAATCACAAACTTCCTATGGAACCAAAAAAGAGCCCAAATAACTAATATAATCTTAAGAAAAATAACAAAGCTGAAGGCATCACATTACCTGATTGCAAATTATATTACAAGACTATAGTAACCAAAGAACATAGTACTGGTATAAACGCAGAGACATAGACCAATGGAACAGAAGAGAAATCAGAGATAAAAACTTCTAGGTACAACCAACTGATTTTTGACAAAGCACATGAAAACGTGCACTTGGTTAAGGATGTGCTATTCAATAAATGCTGAAAGAAAAATGGGATAGCCTCATTCAGCAGATTGAAACAGGACCCCTATCTCTTGCTATATATAAAAATTAATACAACATGGATTAAATACTCGAATGTAAGACCTGAAACCATAAAAGTGTAGAAAAAAACTTTTCCAGGCATTGGCCTAAGCAAAGAATTTATAACTAAGACCCCACAGGAAAATACAGCAAAACAAATGTAAATAAATGGGACTTACTTACATTTAAAAGTTTCCATACCACAAGGGAAACAATTAACAGAGTAAACAGACAACCTAGAGAATGGCAGAAAATATTCACAAACTATGCATCCAACGAAAGACTAATATTCACAATCTACAAAGAACTCAAACAAATTAAGAAGAAAAAAACAATCCAGTTAAAAAGTGGATAAAATGCATGAACAATGTTTTTTTGAAAAGTAGACAGAAAAATGGCCAGAAACATAGGAAAAAATGTTTGCCACCACTAACCATCAGGAAAATGCAATGAGATATCATCTTACCCCTATCAGAAAGGCTATTATTGAAAAGAAAGCAATAGATATTGACATGGATGCAGTGAAAAAGAAATGCACTGTACAGTGGGACTGTAAATTAGTACTGCACACTGGGACTGTAGGTTTGTACAACCCCTATGGAAAACACTATGGAGATTCCTCAAAGGACTACAAGTAGACCTACCATTCAATCCAGCAATACCACTACTGGGTATCTACCCAAAGGAAAAGAAGCCATTATATCAAAAAGTTAGCTGTACCTAAACATTTATTGCAGCACAATTCATAATTGCATAGATATGGAAGCAACCTAAGTTCCCAATTCATGAGTGGAGAAAGAAAATGTGGCATGTATGTATGTGTGTGTGTGTATATATATATATATATATATACACACACACACACACATAATATATACACACACACATGCACATATATATATATATATATATATACATATACACACATACACACACACCATGCAGTACTACTCAGCAATAAAAACAAATGAAATAATGGAAATAATGTCAATTGCATCAACTTGTATGGAACTGGAGAACATTTTCGTAAGAGAAGTGTCTCAAGAATGGAAAACAAGTACCAAATGTTCTCATTAATTAATGGGAGCTAAATGAGGGATACACATGGTCATAACATAGTATAAAGGACATTGCAAACTAAGAAGGGGGAGAGTGGGAGGGGAATAAGAGATAAAAACTTACCTATCGGGTACAAGGTACATTATTTTGGTGATGGGCACACTAAAAGCCCTGTCTTCAGTATTATACAATTCAGCCATGTGAGAAAAACCATTGTGCTCCCTTGATATTTTGAAATAAAAAGCATAAAATAAAGAGAAACTACTGTAAAAAAAAAAAAGAAAGAAAGAAAGAAAGAAACAACCACCCAATAAAAATTTCTCTATAACCACAGGAAACTAGAGAATGAATTCACAGAAGACCCAGATGTTACTAATCAACTACATCAACGTCAACAAATACTGCCATTTAAAGATTCTAACAATTAATAATCTAATCAAATATGCATACTACCAAACCTCAAACTGTTATATGAATATCACAGATTTCTTCAGCATTTCTAAAAAGGGCTGTTTGTACATTCAGTAGTTTCAAACTTTTTAGTTATACATTTTAACAATTATTTCTACATTTTTAATGATAATATTTCTAACAGATCAATCACTATAATGTACCATTTGGGGAAAAGCCTGGAATGTATTAAATAGACTTAGCTTCTCTCAAAGCCATATATATTCCTCTCCTCTTTTGTGTCCATTTATCATTTTTTAAAGATTTCTCCTTAGCTCTCAGCTGACCTTACTTAAACTTCTTTACTTCATGTATTTCAAATAGACATAAAGTATAGAGAATAATTTTTAAAAAACCTGCTGACTCATCAGCCAGTTTTATCAACTCTAAATATTTTGTTATATTTTCTTCATATGTATTTTTGATAAATATGCATTACAAGTTTTAGTAAATATGCATTACAAATACATTAAAACATACTTTGTCATCTTCCTCAGTCTATTCCTCTGTCTCCTTCACCAGTGTTAACTATCTTTATTTTAGTATTTATCACTCCCATATATGTTTTTATACTATTGATGCTTATATCAGCTAAACTACACAGTTCGTTGCCTTGTTCTAAGCTTTATAATATATACCATGGCACTTTATATATCTTTTTTTGCTGAAACATCCATTTTCAAGATTTAACCATGTTTATATACATAGCTCAAGATTGTAATTTTAACTGTTTATTTAGTTGTCCACAGTATTAATATAGTGGTGTGTTTTCCTGATGATGGGCATTTGCTATTACGGATGATTCACTATTACAAATATTATAGGCAGTGCTCCAAAGAATATAACTAGAAATATAATTGCTGGATTAAAATGTAGGGGTATTTTCAACTTTACGAGGTATTGCTAAGTTGTTGTCTTAAATAGTGGAATCAATATTTATATCCAGTAGTCACACAGAAAAATTCCAATATTTTTACATCCTTGCCTGATTTGTTTTAGTCAGATTTTTTCCAATATTCCGGGTTTGTAATATTGCACAGTGGTTTAAATTGTATTTCCTTGATTATTAATGAGGTTGAACATATTTTCATGTTATTATTGACTAACTGGATGTCTTCTTCTGTGAAACACCTGTTTAAACCCTTGTCCATTTTTCTATTGAGATTTTTGTGTTTCACTGCTGATTTGTAAAAGTTATTTATATGTACTAGATATCAATCTTTTATTGATTATATGTGTTTGACATGCATTTTTCAGACTATGATTCACTTTTAAACTTTTTACAGTGCTTTTTGTAAATGAGAGATCTTTCTTTCAATTTAGTCAAACAGTCTTATTTAAGAAATTCTTCTTTATTTTGAGACTGTAAAGATAATCTCCAGTTTTTTTCCTAAATATTTTTTACTTCATTTCATATGTAGATTATTAAAACCATTTGCTATTTATCTTTGTGTATGATGTGCGTAGAACTCTAATTTCATTTTTTCTTTAGTGATACCCAGTTATTCCAGTGTCATACTTTCCTTACTCTGAGAAAATATTTTATTTATTTATTTATTTAGAGACAGGGTCTTGCTATATTGCCCAAGATAGAGTGCAGTGGCATGATCATAGCTCACTGCAACCTCACATTCCTGGGCTCAAGTAATTCTCCTGATTCAGCCTCTTAAGTAGCTGGGACTACAGGTGCATGCCACCTCACCTGGCTAAAGAACAGATATTTAAAAAATTTTGGGTCGTTCTCCCGCCAAGCTTTTTGAAGCATACCGTAATAATGATCATGTATCCATCTTATAAATATTTCTCTAAAAGGAGATTTTCGACTACGTTTCCATTGCCATTTTATATTCACTAAAATGATCTTTTCAGTAACAAATTTTAGTATTTTTATGTTATAAATTACCACTCTAAAACTTTTCCTATCACAACATATACATATTTGTGAAGCAGAGTAGAAATTGCTAGGCATTTTCTGCTAGATTTACAGTCCATGGTATTTTCCTCAAGAAAGACTGCTTTAAAATGAGTTCTTCCAATCATTTTACTCTTCCTGGTGTTATCCCTCATTAATACTTAGAATCTGCATTGCTACTATTTCATAATTACTATCTCCTAAATTGCCTTCCATGATTACATTTTCAACAACCTCTTCTTAAATAGCTAAAGTTCTGCTTTCTAGTTCATTTTATTGTCTTACATGTCTTCCTCATTTATGATCTGTCCAATCAATAGCTCATCCGCCCCTTGTTTTCCATTACTTACAATAATCAGCCAAAAACATGTTATTGTGACCATTTGCATCTAGATTGTAAATGTGTCCAATCTCAATATATAAGATCTAAATATTCAACCAAATTTTCCTAATCAGTTTGTGCTCAACAATTTCATTTATAAGAACAGCTATCATTATAGAATATCCTGTTATCTGGATTGATATTGAGAAGAGTTTAGATCTGTATGCTTTGCTCCTGAATTATTTAAAAGTTCTGCCTTATTCTTTTTTCCCTATAAGTAAAAAGCAGAATACTCTTTAAACCTATCAACTTACTATAGTAATAATTTGTGTGATCCACATTGTAAAATACACAGAAGAGCCAAAACATGCATTGGTTTTAGACTCAATTTTGTTTTAAGCAAAGTGCATTCCAAGAGAGAGGGTGAGGACAAAAACCCAAGCACAAAAATGGCTCTTTTAATGTTACTTATAAGATCGTAGGAAATTTATTAGGAGCAGAAGCAAATTGCACAAATTAGGAATAAAGACACCAGGGCATCTTGTACAGGAGTCTCTCCAATGAACTTATTAAAAGACAGTCTATCCATCAACAGATCAGTGTAAAGAAAATGTTACATACACACACACAAGATAGAATACTATTTGGCTATAAAAAAGGAGGAAATCATGGCATTTGCAGCAACATGGATGGAACTGGAAGTCATTATGTAAAGTTAAATAAGCTAGGCACAGAAAGACAAATATCACATGTCCGTACTCATATGTGGAAGCTAAAAAGGTTGATCTCATGAAGGTAGACAATAGAATGATAGATACCAGAGGCTGGGAATGGTGTATAGGTGGGAGAGGACGAACAGAGGCGGGTCAATGGGTACAAACATACAGTTAGATAGAAGGTATAAGTTCTAATATTCGATAGCAGGGTAGGGTGACTACAGTTAGTAATAATGTATTGTATATTTCTAAGTAGCTAGAAGAGAGGACTTGATAGCTCTCAAGACATAGAAATGATAAATACTCAAGGTGATAGATACCTTAAATACCCTGACTTGATTGTTGTACATCCTATGCATGCAACAAAATATCACATGTACCTGATAAATTTGTAAAATGTTATGTAACAATTTTTAAAAAGACATGTCTAAGGGATGGACACATAAACAAGCATGAAGACAAAAATGTAGAACAGATTCATAGGACAGCCTGATAAAGGCAAAAGTGCCATATTTTTGAAACTTTGAAAAAATGTAAAAAGCCAAAACAAAAGTATTTTTATTTAGGTTTGGAACAAAAAATAAGGAAGATACACATGTTGATTGAGGTGGATAATTTAATATGAATACATGAAAATGAGGTCGGGAAGTTTTGTTTGTTTTGTTCACTGATATATCTTAAAAATTTAAAAGAATAGCATATGATAGGTACCCAATAAATATATATTTCATGGATGAATTAATGAACAAGGAAAAAAAGAATGTACTGTTTCTTCTAGTTACTTCATCAATGATCATTATGGCTAAAAAAGAAAAAATTAAGTATAAAATAATCAAAGTGTAATGAAATATCTAACTACTCTACATTAAAGCCTGATTAATTTTTAGGCCCCTGATATTATGATGTGATAGAAATGAGATTGTTTATTTGCTATTCCTGATATTTGAAAAATCCTAGAGAATGAGATGAATACTCAAAGAAAATAAAGAAAGGAGGTAAACTGCAGACCAATGAGCTTGATACCAATTCCAGAAAAATATTTTCCAAAGGACAGTTTACAAGCAGTTAGCAAAGATGAAGATAATCACTCAATGCTGACATGAGTTAATAAATAACAACATATGACTTATTAAACTCATTAAAAAATAAGGTCACTAGACTGATAAAAATCAGAGGATCACCTTGGCTGTAATACATTTGAATGTCAAGAAAACATTTGATATGATAATGTTTAAAGATATCCTTTATGATAAGATATAGAAAAGAGGGCATAATTCAGTGATGATTACTACTACAAAATTTTATTAAAAAAATAAAAATTGCCATGAATTAAATTGACAGATTTTTATTTTTATTTCATATTTTTTAAATTTATTTTTTATTTCAGCATGTTACAAGGGTACAAATGTTTAGGTTGCATTTAGTTTCAAAATATTAAGGGGGTACAAATGTTTTTATTACATGGATACCTTTTATAATGCTTAAATAAGGGCCTTTAGTGTTCCCATCACATGAATAGTGTTCATTGTACCCAATAGATAGGTTTGTATCCCTCCTCTTCTGCCCCCCGCTTCTTGACTTCCTATGACCTTTACATCTCCTTGTATCTGTGTGTGCCCATCCATTATTTCTCAGTTATTAGAGAGGACATGTGGTGTTTGTCCATTCCTGAGATACTTCACTTAGGATAATGGTCGTAAAAGGCATTATTTCATTCCTTTTTGTGGCTGAGTAGCGGTACTACACGAAATTGATACAATTTTAATTTGCTAAACACAAAGAATGAAGATAAGTAGATAAATTACATTGTTTCTGTTTTGTCTTATTTTGTTTTCTTTGGGCTTGTTCATTTCTTCTTCTTTTTTTTTGTCACGGGGACTGATGGCATGACACAAAGCTCTGTCCTCTACTCTGTATAATGCAATTTTTAAAACCATTACTTAAGAGAGGACATAAATGCCTTACTCTTAAATTGATGCATGTCAAGAATCTAGAAATGATATCAAATAAATTAACCCAGAATAATTTTTATAGGTTCAATGGATAGATTGTATCAAAGAAAAAGAAATACAATAGGGATAAAACTCTGTAGTTAATGTCACAAAACCCAAAGGAAAGAAGTATTTAAAGGAAAAGATACTATATAACTATTTTGAATGATTCTGAGATGTGAGTGAAAATGAATACTGAATAACATTATTAAATTTAGTAGCACGGATATTATTAGGAACCTTGGCACAATGTTTTTGGTGGCATGATGTTCATGGAGTGGTTTGTACTAACAGGTCATGATCACTAATTTGTGTGTGTGTGTGTGTGTTAAGATGTGAAATCTGTGTCTAAATTAATATTTTGCATGTGATCACTAAAATTTATAGTACGGTTTGCAATCCTGTCTCCTCCCTCATCTATCCATTACTGTTGATGTCTCTGCTCTCTATAAACAACCACTTCTCTAGTTTTTCCATAATTCTCCTTTTGTTCTAGCTTTCCAGGAGACTATGACTCATACACCATTGATTTTGGCATTTCAATGTGTCCTTCTCATTCTACTTTAAGAACTGTAGTTACCAGGAGAGAGAAGGGGGAAGAAATGGAGAGATGTAGGTCAAAGTGTACAAACTTGGAGTTATCAAGGATGAATGAATCTAGAGATTTAATGTACAGTATGAAGACTATAGCTAATCTTATTGTATTACATACCGAAAATTTTCTAAAAGAGTAGATTTTAGGTGTTCCTACTATGCACACGAAAACATAACCATGTAAGGAGATGGATATGTTAATTTGCTTGACTACCATAATCATTTCACTATGTGTATGTATATCAAAATATCATGTCACATCTCCTAAATATACACAATAAAAAATTAAAAATAAAAGTTGGCAGCAAAGAGCTTGGACTGTAAGATCAAACAGATGTGGGTTTTAGTCCAGGCTCTACCACTTCCTATCTGTGTGGTCTTGGACACATTAGTTAATCTTTTTCTCCTTCATTTTCTTTAACATGGGAATAATGTTAGTACCTATAGCTCATGTAATTGTCTTAAAGTTTAGATGAAATAAGACATATGTAATGTTTAGGTCAGCACCTGGCACTTGATAAGAACTCAGCAAAAGTGGCTACCATTATTATTATCATTATTTCTAACACTACTGTTGTTATTATTAGACAAGTAATACATACACTAGCAAAGAGAAACAAAACTGTTATTATTTTAAGAGATCCTATTTTCAAAAAAAGATTTGGGAGGTTTGATCATTCTAGATCATAGTATGCGTTGAGTATGAAGTCCTACCACAAAGCTAATGCAGCCTTGAACTTCAAACAATAAAACTGTAGAGTTAAGAACAATGAAAGTGACATACCTTCTCTGTTCAGGTCAGTTCACATTTTATATTTACACTGCTCTGTTCATTTCTGAGTATCAAATATTAAAAGAAAATTTTTAAAAACTGAAAATCTTCCAAGGTAAGATAATCAAGTTTGAAAAGGTCTGAAAAGGATGACAGGCTGTTGAATGAACTAAGACATTAAAAGTGCAGAATTAAGATTAATATGATAACTTTATTCATATAAAAAGGTGGTTTAAATGAAAGATTTTCAAATCGTGCTTTGTAAAGCCTTAGCTTTTGTCAAAGAGGCCTTCCAGTAAAAAGGGAGTTGAGAGACAGAAAGAGGATCATTAGGCTTCCTAAATTCTACTTCCCAGTTAAACCCACTCTGGTGTCATCTGTTCTCTATATTAGGCTTCCATGTAAGATTTTGAGAATGCTATAGAGGGGAGACCTGTACAGGAGGAAAAAAAATTACCTGTAAGTTTCTCTCCAACTTAAATTTGATATTATGACAGTTTCTCCTGTCAATCTATTCTACAGAAATTCCCATTCTATTTTTTGCTTGTTTATTTTGTTTACTTTTTTTTCTACCATTTTTTGTTGTTTTGAGATGAAGTCTTGCTGTGTTTCCCAGGCTGGTTTCATACTCCTGGGTCAAACAATTCTCCTACTACAGACTTTCTAGTAGCTTGGATTACAGGCATGAACCACCATGCCCTTATTTGACAAAAATTTTCAAATATCTGTTTTAAATATGCTTAATGGGCTATAGGAGAACATAGACAACTAAAGGAAATCAGGAATGTGTTATATGAACAAAATAAGAATATCAATAAGAAGTAAAAATTATTAAAAAGAAAACAAGCAGAAATTCTGGAGCTGGAAAACAAAATAACTGAATTGAAAAATTCACATAAGGGGTTCAATGGCACTGTTGGACAAGCAGAAGAAAGGTCATTTGAAATTATCAAGTCTGAGGAGGGAAAAAATAAAATGAAGAAAGGTGAAGAGAGCCTAAGGGACTTAGGAGACAGGACCAAGCAGACCAATATACATATTATGAGAGCCACAGAGAAAGAATAAAGGATGGAGACACAGTACAATCAAACCATCAAAGATCAAAGACAAAGAATCTTGAAAGCAGTAAATGAAAGTAACTTGTCACATACAAAAATTCTAAATAACATTATCAGTAGATTTCTCATTAGAAACTTTACAACCCAGAAGAGAGTAGGATCATACATTTGAAGTGCTGAGAGGAAAAATAAATACTGTCGGCAGAGAATATTACATCTGGCAAAAATGCCCTTCAAAAATGTGGGATAAATTAAGACACTCCCAGATAAATTAATGCTGCAGGAGTCCATTACCACTAGACCTTCCCCATAAAAAATGCTAAAGGGAGTTCTCCAAGTTGAAATGAAAGAACCCTGGAATAACTCAAACTCATATGAAAATACAAAATCCTCCAGTAGAGGCAAATATATGGACAAATATAAAAAGACGTATTATTGTAATTTTGGCTTATAACTCCACGTTTTATAATTTTATAGGATTTAAAAGACAATACATGAAAGTAATTAGAAATCCATGTTAATAGATACATAATATACAGAGATGCAATTTGTGACATCAGCAACATACAGTGGGAGTGGTAGAACTCTAACAGAGTAGGATTTTGTATGTAATTTAAGTTATTATCAGTTTAAAATAGATTTTTAATAACTTTAGGAGGCTTTATGTAATCCCCAGGATAACAAAAAAAGGTCCGTAGAATATGCCCAAGAGGAAATAAGAAGGAAATCAAAATATGTCAACATAGTAAGTCAAAAAAAAAAAAAAAAAAAGGAAAGCAGTAAGAGAGGAAATGAGGGTTGAAAAAATTATAAGACATACAGAAAGCAAATAAAAAAATGCAAAATTAAGTTATTCTCTATCAGTAGTTACTTTAAATATATATGGATTAAACTGCCCAATCAAAAGATAACTATTGGCAGAATGGATAAAAGTACAAGATACTGCCATATGCTATTTACACAAAATTCACTTTAATTCTAAGAACACACATAAGTTAAATGAAAAAGATTGGGAAAAGACATTCCATGTAAATACTAACCAAAGGGAAGTAGGAATGGCTATATTAATATCAGATGAAATGGTTGTTAGCAAGAAAACTGTCACAAGAGGCAAAAATGACATTATATAAAGATAAAAGTGTCAATTAATTCTCCAGGAAGATATAACAATTATAAATATATATGCATCAAATATAAGAAATCCAAAATATATGAAGCAAACATCAACAGAATTGAAGGGAGAAATGAAGAGCTCTACAATAATAGTAGGTGACCTCAAAACTCCTCTTTTATTAATGGATAGGACAGCCAGATGGAGTACTAATAATGAGATAGAAGCCTTGAACAATGCAATGGACCAATGGACCTAATATAGATATATACATATATACAAAACACTACATCCAATGATATCAGAATACATTTTGCTCAAGTACACATGGGATATCTTCCAGGTAGATCATAAGCTAGGTGATAAAACAAATCTCAATAAATTTTAAAAAGTTTGAAATCAAACAAAGTATTTTTCCAATCACAAATAAATGAAACTAGAAGTCAATAGCAGAAGGAAAACTGGAAAACCAAAAATATGTAAAAATAAAAAAAAGTCCTCTTTAAATAATAGACTCGACAGTAAGAAAACTAAAAGCTTTTCCTCCAAGAATGGAAACAAGGCAAGAATGCCCACTCTAGTCACTTCTATTCAATGTATAGTATTGGAAGTCTTATATAGGGCAGTGAGACAAGAAAGAAGGGAAAATAAAAAGCATCCAAATCAGTAAGGAAGAAGTAAATTTATCTCTATTCACAGATAGCATTATCTTACATGTAGAAAACCCAAAACTCCATAAAAAGAAACCTGATAAAACTAAGAAATTAGTTCAGTACACAATTTTTCAGGATATAAAATCAACATGCAAAAATCAGTTGCATTTCTATACACTAACAACAGACAGTCTGAGAAGGAAACAGTACCATTTAGAATAACACCAAAAAGAATAATATACTTAGGAATAATCTTAACCAAGAAGGTGCAAGACTTGAACATTGAAAATTACAAAACATTGATGAAAAATTAAAGAAGATACTAAAAAAATGGAAAGACATCCCATCCTGTGTTCATGCATTAAAAAATAATAATATCATTAAAAGGTCCATACTACCCAAAGCAATCTACAGATTTAGTGTAATCCCTATCTAAATTTCATTGGCATTCTTTACCAATACAGAAAAAAAAATCCTAAAATTCATATGGAACAACAAAGTACCCCAAACAGCCAAAACAAGTATCAGAAAAAACAAAGCTGAATGTCTCTCATTTCCTTATTCCAAAACATATTTCAAAACTACCATAATCAAAACACTATAATACTGGCATAAAAATAGACATATAGAGCAATGGAACAGAATATAGAGCCCAGAAATAAAACCATGCATATACATACAGTCCGGTGATCTTCAACAAGCATGCCAAGAATTCACAATGGGGACAGGTTGACTCTTCCACAAATGATGGTAAGAAAACTGGATATCCACATGGAAAATAATGGAATTAGACCCTTACCTTACACCATACACAAAAATTAACTCAAAATGGATTAAAGACTTGCACATAAGACCTGACACTAAAACTTCTAGGAGAAATCATAGATGAAAACTTTCATGACATTCATCTTGACAATGATTTCTTGGATATGATATCAAAACTGTAAGCAACAAAAGCAAAAACACACAACCAAACCAAAAACCTTCTGTAGAATAAAGGAAATAATCAACAGAATGAGAAGGCAATCTACAGAATGGGAGAAACATTTTCAAACTACATAGCTTAGAAGTGGCTAATACCAAAAAAATACATAAGGAACTCCTACAACTCAATAAAAACCCAAATAACTTGATTTAAAAATAGGCAAAGGACTTAAGTAGAAATTTTACAAAAGCGGAAATACAAATGATCAGCAAGGATATGAAAAGATATTCAACATCACTAATTGTCAGGAAAATACAACTGAAAACCACAGTGAGATACTGCCTTACCCCAATCAGAATGGCCAATATTAAAAGGTCAAAAAACCCAGCAGATATTGGCATGAATGCAGTGAAAAGAAACATTTATACACTGTTAGCGGTAATATAAATTGGTACAAATTCTGTGGATAAAATTATGGAAAGAACTAAAAGTAGATCTACCATTTGATCCAGCAATCCTACTACTGGGTATCTACTCAAAGGAAAAGAAACAATTTTATGTGTGTGTGTGTGTGTGTGTGTGTGTGTGTGTGTGTGTGTATTTAAAAAAGGACCTGCAATCTCTTGTTTATTGCAGCACAGTTGACAATTGCAAAGATTTGGAATCAACTTAAGTGCCTATCAACCTAGAAATGAATAAAGAAAACGTGATATATAGACATCATAGAATATTACTCAGCCATAAAAAGGATGAAATAATGTTTTTTGCAGCAACTTGGATGGAACTGGAGGACATTTTCCTAAGTGAAGTAATGCAGAAATGACAAACAAAATATCACATGTTCTAACTCATAAGTGGAAGCTAAGCTTTGGACATGCAGGGACATACAGAGTGGTACAATGGACATTGGAGACTCAGAAGGAGGGAAGGCGGTGGAGGGGGGAGGGAAGAAAAACTACCTCTCTGGTAAAATGCACATTATTCAGGTGATGTGTACACTAAAAACCTAGACATTGGCGCTATGCAATTCATCCATGTAACGAAAAACTACTTGTACCCCTGAATCTATCAAATTGAAAAAAAATGAAACCATAATTTTGTACACCATAAAAAAGAAAAAAAAAACACAATGAAATATCACTTTACAAATGTTAGGATGGCCATTATAAAATAATAAAATAAATAAACATAAAATAAGTGTTGATTAGGATGTGGAGTAATTAGAACTTTTGTGCACTGTTGATGGGAATGGAAAATGAAGCAGATACTGTGGAAAATAGTGTAGTGGTTCCTCACAAAATTAAAAATAGAACTACCATAGGATCTAGCAACCTAATTTCTGGGTATTTATTCAAAAGTATTGAAATCAGGATCTTGAAGAGATATTTGCAGCCCTATGTTCATTGCATTGGTTCGACATTAGCCAAATTGTAGAAATAAACTGAATGCCCATTGATAGATGAATGGATAAAGAAAATGTGGTATATGCACATGATGGAATATTGTTCAACCTTAAAAATGAAGGAAATACTATCATATGTTATAATATATATGAACTTGGAGGATAGTATGTTAAGTAAAATTAGCCAGTCACAGAAGTACAAAAACTGCATGAATCCACTTACATGAACTATCTAAATTAGCTAAACTCATAGAAGCAGAAAGTAGAATGGTGATTGTCAAGGGGCTGGGCAGAGGGGGAAATAAGGAGCTGCTGTATAATTGGCATAAAGTTTCAGTTATACAAGATGAAAAAGTTCTAGACATCTTCAGTGCAATATTTTGGTTATAATTAACAATACTATATTATATACTTCAAAATTTATTGAGAGTAAGATTTTATGTGTTTTTTAACAGAATAAAAAAATTAAGAATGAAAACCTGTGAAGATAGATGCTAGTTACAGTCTTCATGACTCTCATGTTCTAGTGGAGATATGGACAAATAAATAGGTAGTAATAGTTCACTGATAAATTCTATAATAATAAATCCAGAGTACTAAGTGGGAACATTGAAGGGACACCAAACTCAAACCAAGAAATGGAGGGAAGGGAGCCAGGAAAATTTCATAGAAAAAAATGATGCTCAGTTTGGGAAGGTGTTAGTTAGATGGATGAAGGATGGATTTATATGGAAAGAGAAAGCATATTCTAGACACATATCCTAACTTGCATAAATGTATAGAAAAGGAGTGTAGGTAAAGTTAGAGGAGCCAAATCAGTGAAATATGGCAGTAGACATAAACTGCAGGATGAGGAGTGGAAAAAAGGGAGTGATCAAAGGAATATGTGGCTATCAAGGTAAGTATGGACCAGATATTTAACAGCCTGGTAAGTCATGTAAGAAATCTGCACTTTATGTAAGAGCAATGGGGAGATATTGATATTGAACAATGGAGTAATGTGATCAGAGACAGGAAGATGAGTTAGTAAACTGAGGTAGTAATCCAGGTGACTGTTAATGGTGGCCTGAAATAATTTAATATTGAATAGCTATCATTAAAATGCTTAGTGATTAAATGAATGTGTGTGAGAGAAAGCTGTCCAGGATGATTTCTGTGTATATAGATAGGACAACTAAATGGGTATGTGTAATTCACTGAGACAGGGAATACAGAATGAAGATGATGAATAGAAAATGACAATATGAGAAGTAAGGGAAGTGAAATAAGCCAAGCACAGAAGACAAATTTTGTATGTTCTCACTCATTTGTGGGAGCTAAATATTAAAATCAATTGATCTCATGAAGACAGAGAGTAGAATGATGGTTACCAGAGGCTAGGAAGGGTAGTGTTTAGGGGGATAAAATGGGGATGGTTGATGGGTACAAAAATATAGTTAGGTAGTTAGAAGAATGAACAATATTTTATAGCATGACAAAGTGACTATAATCAACACTATGTTAGGGGATACTTTAAAATAACTAAAAGAGTGGAATTGAAATGTTCCTAACATGAAGATATAATAAATGTCTGAGGAGATGGATATTCCAGTTACACTGAATTGATTCATTCACATCATATACCTGTATCAAAGCATCACATGTATACTATAAAGAAATACAGCTATTATGTATCTATAATAATTAAAAATAAAAAATAAAAATAATGAAACTATGGGAGAATTATCAGATTTTGGCAACTTATGTATAATGGACAATTTTTACTTTGAAATCTGAAATCAAGAAAGTGTTTTCTAATTTAGGGTCAAATATTTGTATTTCTGTTTCTAAAAAGCAAAAAATTCATATTTTAGTATGACTCTTTTGTAGTATATTTTCATTAATACACTGATTCTCTTTTTTATATTTATTTATTTATTTTCCTTTTTAAAATTTCAGAATATTAACGGGGTACAAACATTTTCGTTACATATATTGGCTTTGCATTGCCCAAGCCAGAGCTACAAGCATGCTCATCCCACAGACAGTGCACTCCACACCCATTAGTTATAAATTTACTCATCTCTTCCACCCCCTCCTACCTGCCTGGAACTCGATGAATATTACTTCTATGTGTGCACCTAAGTGTTGATCAGTTATTACCAATTTGATGGTGAGTACATGTGGTGTTGGTTTTTCCATTCTTATGATACTTCACTTGGAAGAATGGGCTCTAGCTCCAACCAGGATAATAAAAGAGGTGCTAGTTCACCACTGTTTATTATTATTGAGTAGTATTTGATTCTCTTTTGCATTTACTGGATAGATACATCATATATGCTATGTTAGATTTAGAAAATTCTACTAAGAAACTATGTTAGAGGTAGTTGTTAGCAGAGAAAAGGCCCACTGAATACAACAAAGTGTCTCATTGTAACGTGATACAAATTGTAAAAATGTGAGTATTCCAAAAGCAATATAGTCTTTCACAGCCTATGATTACTATTATTTCCTACTGGTAAAGTTTTCTAAACAATGTGTTTAAAGGTCATATTAAATTATTCTCTATTAGGAACATGTAGATGACAAATATTGATCTTTCTTTGGTCCTGAGAAACACATAAGACTTTCTTCCTGGTTTGCTGTTTCTGTGATTGGCTTCGGGGTCTTCTTCATAAATGTTTTGCCTAGGCTGCTGTCTGTAAGTGTATTTTCAACATTTTCTTCTGTAATTCTTAAGGCTTCATGCCTTAGGATTAAGTGTGTTAGCCATCGTGAGTTGATTTTGTGATTAGTGAAAGGTGCAGATCCTGTTTCAATCTTCTAAATGTGGCTATCCAATTCTCCCAACAACAGTTATTGAATAGGGATTGTTTTCCCCAGTGTATTTTTTTTCTGCTTTGTCAAAGATCAGATGGCTATATGAGGATGGTTTTATATCTGTGTTCTCAGTCCTGTTCCATTGGTCTATGTCTCTGTTCTTATGCCAGTGCCATGCTGTTTTGGTTACTATAGCCTTATAGTATAGCTTGAAATCTGGTAAATTGATGCCTCCCAATTTGTTCTTTTTGCTTAAGGTTGCTTTGGCTATATGGGGTCTTCTCTAGTTCCATACAAAGCATAGAATTATTTTGTATAGATCTGCAAAAAATGATGTTGGTATTTTAGCAGAGATTGCATTGAATCTTTAGATCATTTTGGGTAATATGGGCATTTCGACAATGTTGATTCTGCTGATTCATGAGCATGGTTTGTTTTTCCATATGTTAAATCGTCCACTATTCCCTTCCTCAGTGATTCATAGTTCTCCCTATAGAGGTCTTTCACCTCTTTAGTTAAATATATTCCTAGGTATTTTAGTTTCTTTGTTGCTATTGTGAAAGCTATTGAGTACTTGATTTGGTTGTCAGTTTGACTGTTTTTGGCATATATGAACGCTACTGATTTGTGTACATTGATTTTGTAACCTGAGACTTGGATGAACTTTTTTATCATTTCCAGTAGTCTCTTGGCAGATTCTTTTGGGTTTTCTAGATGTAAGAGCCTATCATCAGCAAAGAGTGATAGTTTGATCTCTTCTGCTCCCCCTTGGATACCCTTGATTTCCTTCTCTTGCCTGATTGCTCTGGCTAGGACTTCCAGCACTATGTTGAAAGTGGTGACAGAGGGAAGCCTTATCTGGTTCCAGTTCTAAGCAGGAATGCTTCAGTTTTTCCCCATTCAGTATGATGTTGGCTGTGGTTTTGTCATATATGGCTTTTATCATTCTGAAGGTAAGTTCTGTCTGTGCCTATTTTGTTAAGTTTTATGATCACAAAAAACGTGCTGAATTTTTTCAAGTGGTTTTTCTGCATGTATTGAGAGAATCATGTAGTCTTTGTTTTTACCTCTATGTGGTGAATTACGTTTATAGATTTGTGTATATTGAACCATCCCTGAATCTCTGGGATGAAGCCCACTTGGTCGTGATAAGTTATTTTTCTAATGAACAGCTGAATTTGGTTTGCTGGGATTTTATTGACAATTTTTGCATCTATATTCATAAGGGTTATTGGTATGCAGTTTTATTTTTTTGTTGAGTCCATTCCTGACTTTGGTCTCAATGTGATTTTGGCTTTGTAAAACATTTTGGGGGGACTCCTTCATTCTCAATGTTATGGAGTAATTTCTGCAAGATAGGTTCCACTTCCTCTTTGTAGAAACCATCTGGTCTGGGACCTTTTTTTTATTGGAAGATTTTTTTTTATTGCTGCTTCAATTTCAGTACTTGATATTGGTCTGTTCGGGAATCCCACTTCTTCCTGATTTTCTCACTTTTAAAACTCCTTTTCCTCGCCATTGATAATAGCATTATCACATACAGGCTGATGACTACCACCTCTATAATTCTGGCCCTGCTGCCTCTTTCAAGCTCCAGACTCATTTTCAACATATGGCTTGGCATGTGTCTCCTGTGAATATCCCACTGGGATCTTAAACCTGACATTTCTAATACAAAACTTATCTGAGTCACCAAACCTGTTCTTCCTCCTGTGTTCCCAATCCTGATTCATTGGTTTCTCACCTTTAAAATCACTTATATTAGAAACCTAACAAACATTTTTAACTCATTCCTTTCACTTCACATTCAAACGATTTTGAGATCTTATAATCATACTTTCACAATGTCTTTTATATCTGTCTTTTCTTTTCTATCCATGGTCATACTTCATGCCTTTATTACCTCTTGCCCAAAGTGCTACCAAAGCTCCCAATTCTGCTTCTGCTTTCTCCATTATTTTTGGTAGGTTTATTCTCAATAGGTAAGTTTATGCCAACAATCAGCTCAGAAATATTGCGAGCCTTTCCGCTATGTATGGGATTATGCCCACACTCTTTAGCAAAGCATTCAGGTTATCCTGGTCCTACAAACTTTCCAGTCACATTTTCTGCTATATCCTTCTATATTACCTGTGTTCTGGCCACAGTGATCTCTATCCATCACTTTATCCATAATTTCATGCCAAATATTCAATGCTACAAAAACCATACTCAAACTTCAAAATTCAGCTAAAATATCACCATTTTCATGACAATTTTTGTCAGTTTAAATCAATCTCTTCTTATTCTACATCAGTATAACATTTTATTTTTAGCTCAATTATAGTACTTAATCTTTTTTACACTTCGATATTTGTTAAAATATCTAGAACATAAAGTAGTATACAATACAATTTGTATATATACTGAACAATGTTTGATTATTACCTAGAATTGAGAGATTTTAACAATATATACATTTTGGTGGGAGATTATTTAATGTAACACCAACAGATGAAGTAGAACATGAAATTGAGAAAGATGGCATATGTTTTAGAATTCTTGCCTTATGAATCAGCTTCTAACAAAGTTCATGGTTACAAAGTAATTCTGGTTCAAATGCTTTGTTTCAAAGACACTAACATGGCATGTGTTTAATATGGTTTCTAAATAAGTTTCATCAAAATAATTTTTCAAATTCTTTTCTAAATCATATAGTATGTAATAAAAAGACAATTAAGTATAAAAATAGTGAACTTGCTACTGCATATTAGGAAAAATACATAACAATATAAATCACCTACAACTAATGTTATCTTAACATGGTAAAACTATATCTTTGCACAAAGCATTACATATCAATAGGTACAAAGCCATATATCATTCATAGACAGCCATTGACCTTTCCTACAAACAAAATGACATTTCTTATTTCTCATTTATGTCTAGAAGAGAGAGGATATTGGTCACTTGCATTTTAAATCACACTGACTTAGAGATAATAGCAACTTAGGAAAATAACTTTGAGACAAGGGTTTAATCTTTACAATGTGTTTCAGCATACTCTAAAATGCCATATTATGAAAATCATCTTTAAGAATTCTTCATACTGTTTGTACTTTTGGGCTGTCAGCACTATAGGTCAGCCTCTAAACCCATCAAGCCCTTGCTATCATTTCTTAGGCCTCAGTGGCAATGCATTTGGAATAATAAATATAGAGTAGAAGAGCAATTCCATTTTATTGCACATGCTCTCTTATTGACACAGTAAGTCTTCTTTGATGTCTTTCCTCGCCTGTTTTCTTTTGAGTCTGTCTGAGGATCATGGGCCAGTGAGAAATTTCCTTGTTACAAAATTGAAACTTTGGACTGTTTGGATAATCATTCTTCAAATAGTTACAGGAAAAGAAAATAGTCTTTAATTGAAAAATGTGATTATGATAAGAATGCTTAACAAAATAGGCATAGACAGGGCTTACCTAAAAATGATACAAGCCATATATGACAAACCCATAGCCAACATCATACTGAATGGGGAAAAATTGAAAGCATTCCCACTTAGAACTGGAACCAGTAAAGGTTGCCCACTATCTCCACTTCTATTCAACATAGTGATGGAAGTCCTTGCTAGGGCAATCAGGCAAGGGATCGAAATTAAGGGCGTCCCAAGGGGACAGAAGAGATCAAAGTCTCACTCTTTGCTGATGATATGATATTATATCTAGAAAACCCCAAGGATTAAACCAAGAGATTCCTGGAATTGATAAAAGAATTCAGTAAAGTCATAGAATACAAAACCGATACACACAAATCAGAGGCATTCATATATGCCAGTAACAGTCAAACTGAGAACCAAATCAAAGACTCAGTACCCTTCACAATAGCAACAAGAAAATAAAGTACCTGGGAATAAATTAAAAGAGGAGGTAAAAGACCTCTACAGGGAGAACTATGAAACACTGAGGAAGGAAACAGTAGAGGATGTAAACAGGTGGAGAACCATACCATGCTTGTTGGTCAGCAGAATAAACATTGTTAAAATGTCTATACTACCCAAAGTTATCTACAGATTCAATGCAATCCCTATTAAAATACCAACATCATTCTTCACAGATGTAGAAAAATTAATTTTACACTTTGTATGGAACCAGAGAAGACCCCGCATAGCAAAAGCAATCCTAAGCAAAAAGAATAAAATGGGAGGCATCAATTTACGAGACTTCAAACTATTCTATAAGGCTATAGTAATTAAAACAGTATGGTACTGGCACAAGAACAGAGACATAAACCTTTGGAACAGAAATGAGAACCCAGATGTAAAACCCGCCTCATATAGCCACCTAATCTTTGACAAAACAGACAAAAACATATGCTGTGGGAAAGAATCCTTATTCAATAAATGGTGCTGGGAAAACTGGATAGTCACATGTAGAAGACTGAAACAGGATCTGCACCTTTCACCTCTCACAAAAATCAACTCACGGTGGATAACAGACCTAAACCTAAGGCATGAAACTATAAAAAGTCTAGAGGAAAATGTTGAAAATACTCTTCTAGACATTGGCCTAG
>RJWJ010025055.1:0-24276 GCA_004363605.1 Indri indri | reverse complement strand
AGCTACTCAGGAGGCTGAGACAGTAGGATTGCTCGAGCCCAGGAGTTTGAGGTTGCTGTGAGCTAGGCTGACGCCACGGCACTAGCCCCAGGCAAGAGAGTGAGACTCTGTCTCAAAAAAAAAAAAAGAAAAAGAAAGAAAGAGAGAGAGATAAACACCTGGATAAAATAATAAGAAAGAAAGAAATGCTGACTCCTTATCTATGTTCATTTACACAAGGAAAATCAAATGTGTTTTTAGTTTTTGCTTTTGTTCTCTGTAGGTGAGGCAGAAGTCTGAGATTCACGATGCACAGTACACTTCCTAGAAAAGCAGGTGGAGTTTCTAGAAGCAGGATGGTTGTGATTTGCTCCTTTGGAACAAAGGCAACTTCCTTTATAGGACAATAGAGTTGGCAGAAATTGTCCAGGTACAGGCAAGGTGAGACGTTGGTCTTCCCTAAACATGACCTTATAGGGCCAAATGATGACCTTATGGGGTTTCCAAATGGAGAGTCATAGCCACTTTGAGAGGTTTCTGTAGGAGCCATGCTATGGAGATTCCGTGCCCTGTTACTGGGCATGGCGTCTGGGATTGGTGCCCGCATCCGTGCATCTCCCGAACAGCGTTGTATAAATAACGCCAGGCCCATTAATCTCGCAGAAACAGTAGAGGACTGAGCTCTTGTCGCTGAGGCAGGGGGAGGGTGCGGTCCCTGCACTACTAATGTCCTAATAAAATCAGCCTCTGGCATCTGAACCCTGACCTCTGTGACACCCTCAGCACAACCGCTGTTTTCTATTAGAACTTTTCTTTGGATCCAAAGATCAAGCGATACCATGAATCTGGGCTTTCTGCTGCCTCCATCTTCCATTGCTACAAATGAAGAGCTAAAACGTTCAAGTCTGTGTCATGTCCTGAGTGGTAGCTACGTCTGGAAAGAAAAAAAGCAGTATTCTTCCCGACAAAGGAAAGGAAAAAGAATAGGTGGGAACAGAGGGAGGCTATCTGGCAACGTTTTCACATGTGAAGGTAAAAACGAAGTTGGTAATACAGCCTCAGTCTGGTCAGGAACATCTCTCACTGGTCATCCTGGCATTTAAAAATAAAATTCAAGGGTTTGCATGTGACGTGGAAACAATCCAGATTCCGACCAAAATTTCCCCAGGAGTGGACAGACTTCCAGCTGCGAAATAGATCCTCATGTTTTGAACACACCATTTCTTTTTCATGTTGGTTTTTTGAAAGATGTAAACACTATTTGGTCCTCTTTTTCCTCCCTTTTTTTTTTTTTTCCTAGAGTAAAAGCTTAAAAGGAAAAATGAAAAGATCCTACAGGTACTGTATATCTAAGAGCAAAGCTAACATTGAAGGGGAATACGTGTCTCCACTTTTATTGCTTTTCTCCCAGGGCTGAAATCGGGGAAGACCTTAAAGGATCTTATTTCTCGGCTCTTTTTGTTGGAATCTGGAAGCTTTGACTGATACGCGGGAGAAAGACTCAGCAGCCTTGCCTCACCTTTATGAAGAGGAAGTGTGTCTGCTCAGTTTGTACAATGAAGACTGGTCTGAGTAGGGTAACTTTTTCTTTCCAGTCTGAAATGGGATCCTCTCTTTGAATAAACTCCACCAAACAATTTGTTCAAGGTAGCGAAGCTATAAAAAAAAAAAAATGTAAAAAGCTTGCTACAATGAGGGGCCCAGGGCAGGAATCTGACCTAGAGGAAGGGCGGAGGGAAAAGAAGAAACAGGTAATGGAATGTGCATGTCCCAAGGCAACTGCGGAGAAGGGACCAGGGCTAGAATGGCCAGGGATGGTGCAGGTGACAGGGCTGGGTCAGGGACCAAGAGAAGGGATCCCTGATCTCATGAGCAGAAATAGGACAAGCACATGTCTACGGCAGAGCTCTGTCAAAACGGGAAATATTTCTGAAAACAAAATATCAACTAGTCCTTTGCAACAATGGCATTTTTCTCAAAAGGGCTGTTAATGGGTGCTGGGCAGTTGCCTTCTAATATATAAACCAGCAAAGCCCTTCTATAAATGAAGGGATACAGGCCAGATGTACAATAAAATCATTCTCTGTTTACAATTACATGTCAATTATAGGATCCCTCCAAATCTCGAGTTCAAAAGAGTTCAGAAGATGCGGCTCAAACCACAGTGTTAACATTCTAAATATTCAATGGCTGGTTCACATCAGCTCAGAACCAAATCTAGGATCTCTGCTGTATTTGCAGAGACATAATTTTATGCTGCTCGGGCTGAGCACAAGAAGTACAGTGATACAGAGACAGAACAGGGACTGACACTTGCAGAAACACCTTCCAAGCATGTAGATACAAATAAAAGACATAGCAGAACAAATTGTAGCCGTTCACTCCAGCTACAGTTTTATAATTTCAATGCTCGCGTGTTACCTCTATGATGCATTTTTAAACTAGTGATATTGAAAATCGGAAGCTCGAAGTCGGTTGAAGGAAGAGATTTGTGTGGGTTCATACCAGGATGGTTCAGGGGAGACATAAAAGCAACAGGAAATTTTAAATGCAATTATTTTAGATTAGAATATTTGGATTGAAAGATCTGGAGGGTATTGTTTTTGATAAGACGGTCCCACTTGACAAGGGCTGTCACCACTGGGGGCTCTCTGTTGTCAACTAAAGATGAAAGGCCATCAGAAAGAATTAACTTCAGCTTTTAAACAGTTTGAAAATGTCAAGAGAGGTCAGGGAAGATCTATTTCTTTATATGGCATATTTACCTGATGAGCTTTTGGGTGCTTTTCCTTTCCATTCAAGTTAGTCTAAAATCATGGTAATTGATCACAGGTTAATGGCAGCTGACAAGAAAACACTATGATTGGCTGAGGTCTGTGTCAATCATAGCTGTTTCAGATCTAAGCAGATCTTCTAATAGCAGTAATTAGCAACTATGGGAAAAAACCCTGCTAGGTGTCCTTTTGCATTTTCCATAGCTATTTACTTAGATTCCAGTTACATGGAAGCCAATTTAAAAGCTTTTATAACTCACACCTCACTAGTGGACCTATTGTTCCTGTGTTCTCCCAGGGACGCTCAGTAGCCATTGCAAAATTCAACACACACACACACACACAATGCATGTCAACACTCAATGTAAATATTGGCGTATGTGTTTAAAAAAAAAGAAAGAAAAAAGAAATCTTAGCTGTTATTTATGATCACCTTAGTAAAGTCTTTTGAAAGACACATCCGATTTAATATTATGAGGAAGTTCAGTTTCATTTTAAACAACATGAGGCCTGAAGGTGATTTCACATTTCTAACGTGCACGCCTCCTTCCAAAGAGGAAAGTGATAAGTTAAAGCAAGTTCAAGTGCCATTGTAGCCAGCTAATTCCCTTTTTCCACATGCGATTCAGAGAGAAAGGTCAAGTCCGCTGTCACTTCCCTCTAACGGATGCTCATGGTCTGTGTGCACCGAGCATGATCTATTTAAAAGAAGCCAAGCGCTCGGCCATTTTCTGCGTCAACTGTATTAATCACACACCCTCCATCTCAAGCTGAAATGAGAGATTGGGTGCAGATGAGTTTGTAAACAGAAAAGGCACAAAGTTCTTTCGGCTCCAAACCAAACCTGCATTTCTCCACCATTTTGAAATGCAAGTAACGCCTGCGACGGGAAGAAAGGGGCTCTGCCATCAGCTGTGATTTATATGATGCGCGGCTTATAGCTCGGGGATCTAGCTGCCAACCACGCGGGGCTGACTCCTGATCAAGCTCTGACAATGAGGTCAGGGGGACCTAAAAGGGCAAATCAAAGGCACCGAATATTTAAGACCAACACAAAATGTAAATTCTTCTCAGAGAAGTTGCTGGAATACATGCCGGGGATCATCCAGGTATAGATGAACATGCAATATAATTATTTCTCTTCTACATAGATAGTCCTGAATACATAGTCCTGATAACTTAAGAGTTATATGATACAAGAAAAACATATGAAAAAACAATATCAAGAACACTGACCATCTCCTTCAGTGCTTTTTTATTTTTTTTTTAAACCAGGAAGATAAATCTCTACAATGTACTTAACAGCTATTTCTATAGGAAATGTACATGCTTGGAAAAAATTGTCTCTTCATTAAAATTTCTAGAAAAAAATAGATGCAGTCATTTGAGCTATTATTAGTCAAATGCACTGTCTTTGTCGGGACTGTGTGTGCAGAAGAAAATCGCTGAAAAAAACACCCTTGATAGGAAATCATGTTATCAAAGAGTATACCGTAGGGAGGACTCTAAAAATGTTAACCTGTAAAAAAAAAAAAAAAAATCTCATTCAAATCTTTAGAATTGACATATTTTCTGGACAGGAGAATGACAGCACCTCCCTTCAGCTACCCAGATGCTACTCCTTCCACTCAGTCTCACTTGGGTGTCTTAAATAATGTCCTTGTCATCTCTCTTTGGCTCCCAGGGCAGTGGATGCCCATGAACTTCCTGTGGCTCTGCACATCGGCCTACAAGGCAACAAAGCTACTTCTTTCTAAGTCATTAATGTCCTGGTACTGTCAGATCACTCATAACGGAAAATCCATGCAACCCACAGGGCCTCCTTTTGCCTGGCAAATGAATTTCTTACAACTGGACACTAGCAGTGTGGTCCGGCATCTATGGTTCAGTCAATAACGATCATTCTGGCATTCCACAGTTAGGGCAACTCCTCTTGTCTTAGTTATCCGCGAATCTCGGGCTCTTAGAGGCAAGATGGCCAGCACCGTACACTGTTGCTTTTGAACACCTGCTGATGATTCTCCACCAAATTAAATTCCAACACATCCTGGGATTAGAAAATTTCATCTAGTTGCACACACAAAGCTAGAGCACATACATGAGATCTTTTGCTGTGAGACAAGCACTCAGCCAGCTGCTTTGCATGTTATATGTAATGTTTTTTTCTTAAGCCTATAAGGATGATCATCATTCTCCATTTACAGAAGAAGACACTAAGGATCAGAAAGCTTCAGTAACTTACCCAAGGTGCCACAGCTCATAACGACAAAGCCAATATTCAAAATTAGGTTTCTTCCTATCCTCTTACAGAAAGATTAAAGAACTAAGAAGCACTTTGTCAAGAGTCACATGCGGATTCCAAACCACAGGCAGATGGCTGCTACTCCAACTCCCTTATTTTACACCTGAAAAAGACTCCTCTTGATGGAAATGCTCTTGAAATTGCAAAAAGGCAAAACAAGCTATGCTAGACCTCTGAAGGTGAAGCAGGGCCCCCAAACTAAGGTTGGCCCCAAAGAGGCCAGATGGACACATTTGATCTTTGGTGCCAATGGGTTCAATCCTAGATGCGCATTTTCTGCTGTTCTCCCTCAGTAGGTTAGACAATCACGTTTTCTGAATTGGAATGCTGGCCTACTTTCTGCCAAGGGGCATGAGATGCGATGGAACCATGGCTCGTCACAGCTGACTACCATGGATAATTTAGAGGATGCTTATGGGGCAAAAAAAAAGGAAGAGTGTATTTTAAATCAGGAACGTCCTAGTCTGTTAAAACTTTGACCAGCTCCCACATCAATAGGTGCTTGAGATAGCAAGATAAGGAAAATTAAATATAAAAGCCATCTTATGAGAAGATGCAACACAAGGACAACATCAAAATTCTACCAAAGCAATACAACAGTTTTTAAAAATGAGAACTATGGGGAGAAACTACTTTTAAAAATAAGAATACAGTTCTGTAAAGCTACTGGCATTTCTATCAATAGCCTTAACTTTTTTAAACTCAGAGAGTCACTGTTCTTTCAATGCCTCATGGTGAACACCCTAAAATGTTTACAGTCCTCAGCTTGCCTATCCAGATTTATTTCTACCACTTCCTGATGCCCAGGTTCAGGTGCAGACTGCAGCACATTCTCCTCTCTGGCCTCACCTGTGCCTCCCACCAGCAATACTTCATCTCCTGCCTACTAACCCTACCCCTACCCTTACCCACAAAACTATGACTGGCTCCCATAGCAGTCTCTATTCTACACCTCAAATTTTCACTATGTGATGTCCTATTAATCCTACTGTCAGTTGTTTCTTTAAACGTAGGAGTGTGGCTTATATTTCTTCTGTACTTCCAAAATTCCTAGCACCCCAGTAGGCTTTTTTTTTTTTTTTTGAGAGGCAGGGTCTCACTATGTTGCCCAGGCTGGACTTGAACTCCTGGGCTCAAGGGATCCTCCCAGGTAGCTGGTACTATAGGCACACACCACCATGCAAGCTCCTAGTAGGCTTCAATAAATATGTACTTATTATCCATTTGATTAATTTAACCCACAAGCTACCTTTAAATTCGCAGAGCTACAATTGCATTTGATGGGTGGGGCACCCACGATACTGGAGCTAGCCTAAAAAGAATATTCCATTTTGGTAGCACTTTAAGAACAAAAGAACAAAATCACAAATGTAATAGCACACATCTGTTTCTCAGGCTGAGATTTATAAAGGGAAGCATTGACTTCAAGTGTCAAAGAAACATAAATATTGCTCTTAGGGCAATAAATGAAAACAAAACCAAAAGGCTTTGACGACATTTCCACTGGGTGGCTGTCACTCACCAACTCCAATCTTTGCTGTAAAGCAATCCTGAAGCTTCAGGAGCTGTCAGGGGTAGAGGTACAGGAGATAGCAACAATGTCTCAACAGCTAGGACGGAGGCTCTGGTTTGAACGACTATGAGCCCATAGTGCTTTACCATTAGCGCCGCTGCAATGCAAGATGGCAGCTACAGGTTTGTCCAGTTTTCTGCAGGGTTATCTTTTCCTTCCCAAGTTCAGCATTGATTCATCCCCTCTTTGTCAAGGCAATACCTTAGAGACCAAAGGTAATTGAGGGGCATCTTCATTTATTAATTGCTCTTTATTCAACTTTTGATAATCTCTTCAAATACTATATAAGGTATCATTCTAGATATTCTAAAATTGGCCAAAAATGAAGAGCAAACATTTGAAAACAGCTCAACATTCAGAATTAGTAGATGCGTGGGAGATGGTTGAACAGAGAAGAAATGGATCAGACCTTTGAGGGAGGCACATGTTGGTGGGAATGCAACCTAGACCCTCGGGTGATTTTAAGCAAATCGCTACATATCCCTGCACCTTGGTCTCCTCCTTGGAAAAATGGGGGTCACTGAATCCATCTTACGGGGTGCCTGTGATTACTAAATATAATACTGACTTTCAGGTGCCTAGCACCAGGGACCATTATTAAGGGAGGAAGTGACATTGAGGAAAGAGTTAGAAAGGAAATCCTACTTTTACAAGGTCTATAGCTCTCCCTGCACTTTGTCCGGAGTCATTATCCCTTATATCTCCTGCAGGAGTGCAGACTCCTAATTGTCTCTCTTCTGCAGCGTTACCTACTATTCTTCCCCATTTAGACTTGCCAAACTGCCAAATTTCTAGGTCTCGACAAAGCACTGCTGGATAAAACAAATATTTCATTAACAATCTGTCCCCAGGTGCTACAAATGTTCCACCTGAAATGAAAGTAGAAATTCATATGGTCTTCCCCTCCAGCAGTCTCATTCTCTGGCAAAATAGAGGTTTAATTAAGGTCAAATCTCCCAAGCCATAGCCGAGGATGGATTTAGGTCAGTTGAAACAGATATTCTAGTTAATTTGATCTAAATGGTTGTGTTTATTTGGGGAGGGAAGGAAAAATGGAGGCTCCTGCCTAGTATAGCATGGAGAAGAATAGGCAATATCCAAAGTTTGAACATGTCTCAGGAAAATAGCTCCTAAGAATTTAGAAAATAAAAAAATACATCTGCGCAATTCTCCACGCCAGGTTAAATATCTATGATAACAGATTATTAGCATATTCTTGGTAATGCCAAGAAGGAGAAAGGTTTGATCAGCTTGAAGACCCCAGATCTTCAATTAAAAATGACCTGAAATCTTCCACTGAACAACTTAGGCGTCTCAGAGGAAAAAATAGATATGTAAAGCAGAGACCCAGACGCAGCGCAGGACAGGAGGATTTAAAATGTCATCAGAGCCAAGCACTGCTTCAGTAAATTCTAATGCAGAAGAATTCTACATGAATGGGAGACTGGAGAAACGAACACATCCCCTCCCTGGGACTTAGGTTCTTGCTATTGTTCTTCATTTTCCCTCCGTTTCTGTCTCAAGCTCTTCTGATACTTCCTGTTCACCCATCTCATCACCTCCCTCAACAGTGCTCTGCAGTTTGAGATGTAACTTTGTTGAGATGTAACTGTTCTATGACTCAGACAGGCTTCTTCTGCTTACTGGAACTCTGTTTATAAACCAGGATGCACATTAAAAAATGGCATCCTAATTTAGCAACAGATCCATGTTTCGTGAGGTCTGACGCTTATAGAATTTGGAGAGTTCTCTGTAAGAATGGGATATGGAATTAGGTCCCGATATTAATATTTACTTAAAATGAGAAATAAACCACAACAAAGAGCTCAGGCCTTGGACACTCGGATCCCTCTCTCCTGAGATTTCTGCACACTCCCTGGTGACACCCTGGCATCCCCTCCCCACCTGGAGCCCTCCACAACTCCCAGAAGCTCTAAGGACCCCATGCAAGCAAGGGACCCTGTAGCCTTAGGCTCATTCACATCACAGTAAACCTCCTCTCCTAATTTACCTAAAATACACACAAGAAATGTGGACCTCTATCCCCTGCCTCCCTGCACCGCCCCACGGGTACCTGGCAGACATATTTTACACTTAAAGATAATGTCCATTGTTTCTACTCTAGTACTTGGTGGTGATGTGTGGTTTTTTAATCCCTGTCCAAAAGCGAGACAACAGATTACAAAACAAGTTGCCTAATTGTAAAATTCAGGGGGGCACATTACATTTTTAAAGTGTAACATATTTTTTTCTATCCAATTCAAAACTGTGAATGCTAAACTTAAAGACTCTTTCCAGCTTCTTTTAGTGACAGACAGAGCTCCCCAAGGGGTGGCTGCCTTCAAAGACAGGTAAATGAGGGCCCATATAAAACAGCCAAGTATTGATGTTGTAGTAAAATTCCAGAAAAATACATTGGCAGACAAGTAAATTTGTCACTAATAATTTAATGTAATTTCCCTAAAATGGAGGTAATAGGTACTCAGGGAATACACCTCCAGGGTTTACATCAAATGTGCATGTGGAAAATCACGAAATAATATTTTTTTAAATGTAGATGCTTTGTCTGACATGTTGGTTTATGACGAAAATTATTCTTCCAAAATGAAAATGGGGAGGGGAAAATATAACGTCCCCAATCCATGTATCCTTTAGCTTCCAACCTTTCCTAGTGGTAGCAGCTGAGCAACCATGACTGACTGGAAGTCAGGAACATTTGTTTGCATTTTATTTCCCCCTTAAAATGATGTACTACAATTACCAAATATTAATGAACCAATCATGTTGCAAATAGTATTTCCTGTGTCACTCTGAGTTATAGGATCTAATATTGGGCTCATTTGAAACATTCCAAAGTTGCATATTTTTTTCCCCTTTGCAAAGTGACAGCTCAAATTGTGTTTAGTTGCAACCGTCCAACCATGAGCAAATCAAGTATAAAAATTTCATTTTGTCTAAGTGTTAATGCAATTTTTTAAGCTCATATCCTAGGATGGCTCACTTTGCACTATGCTGGATGATATTAGATGCTGCTTAAACACCATTATCAATTATATTACATGGTGCCAGAAAATTTTAAAATAGCACTTGTTTGAGACTCAAGTCATGAAGTTCCAAGACAGGAAAAATACAAAGTGGGGAAAAAAAATTCTTTTGCTGTTTCTAATGCTCCAGTGTTTATGTTTATATTACAAACAGGCTGATTTCCAGCTATAAATCTGAATTTCACTGCCGTTATCGTGAGTTTAATATGAAGAAAGACCTGCGTGCGCTAAGGCAATAAGGACAGACGGAGCTGTCATAAGCTCGGCTGCTGTTTGGAACAACCTGAGACCCAGAGTCGGGGAAGGAAGGAGGAGAAGAAAGAAAGGCTGTAAGAGAGAAAGCAGCCCTAAGGTAGAACCATCGAAATTATGAATTAATATCAAAGTCAAAATTATAGAATGTCCATCATTTTTCTATAGAATATTGACAGAGTGAAATGAATTCGGCAGATAATAAAGAATCTATCCCCCAGAAAAAAAAAATGAGGGGAGGGGAGAGGAAAGAAAGCAAGCAGGCAAATACGCCAACTTCATAAGCACATTTCATCAAATGTGTGCACTTAATACAACTGTCGGGGAAAAGCCTGATCCAATTTTGTAGGAGGTCACTGTCAGAAGTCCCTGGCTGTTCACGTGCCTCAGCTTTCTCTGATTCTTACTCTGGGTAGTGAGGCCAAATGCTGCCTCGTGCTCAAAGACATCTCCTTTTCCCCCACTTCCAATCTCACACGCACTTCCTTGTGCAGGACAGATGTGACAATAGTTAGAAAGCTAATGACAAAATTTGCCAAAGAGTGCTGATTTTCATGGGCCCAGAGCATGAACAAATTTCACCTTTGTTATTCCCATATTTCCAGTGGCCATTCTACATTTTCTGGCGGCGGGGGGGAGGTGATTTTTATTTTAGGTGTGCAAGAAAAATAAATGGCTTTGCATTCTCAAGTCATTTAAATACTATATCTGTATGTGGAGCTATGAAAAAAATATGCCATACTTGTATTTATTTAACTCAGCCACAGCTAGATCTGCACCATATGAGTTTGTAAATCATGCATTCAAAGGCTGCTAAATGTTTAGAATGCTGTTGTTTGTACGAGGCTGGTTATGTTTTCCGATAATGCAGAATAATAGTAATAAAAAAAAAACCCCACTTCGCCAATGGGAAGGCACATATCTCACAGTGAGATTACAGCTCTCACCTGCCTAACTCAATGTGTTCATACTTAATGAAGTTTAAACATAATAGAAGCAACCTGAATTCTCTTCAAGTTCAAGATTCAGGATGCTTTCTCAATTGGGGTTCTATGAAAGAATTAAGCCCTGATCCTCCAAGGCATCCACTGCATACATAATGAATTAACTTCCTACTTCCACATCTAGAGTGTAATACTCGGGTACCAATTTGGGGAAGTTGAAAAAACAGGCTCTCAAATCATTTTCTGTGTTTTTGTGTTTCAGATAAGGATCCTTGGTTGATAAAGGGGGCAAGCCTGCAGACCAGTGGCATTTGTGTCACTTGGGAGCTTGTTCAAACTCAAATCCTGATTCAGTGGGTCCGGGGGGAGCCTAGGATTCTGCATTTCTAACAAGCTGCCAACTGATGCTGATGCTGGTGGTCCCAGAAACACCAAGAAGCAAAACTCTAAAAGCCCCCTGTCCTCTGTAAAATAAAATTCTTAACAGACATTAGCATAAGACTAAATAGTATATTTGTCATGTTTTATGACAAATGTGTTGTTTTTCACTTCGTGTTTGGCAGGGACATCAATATATCTTCTGTATCTAGGATAGAAGCAGTTGAAGAAGACGCATCAACCAAAGCAAGGTCATAAAAGGAAAGACCATTGCTCTAGTTTCTCTAAATCCATTTGTGTCCCCCAGCAGAAGATGTTCACCTCTAAATGAAAATTTTCACAGGAAATTTGTACCCATATTTTCCAATGTATATTGGGATATAGATGTCTATTTGCGAATCTATTGATAAGAAAAGGCTCATAAACGTATGACGATTAAATTACATTGGGACATTCATTTGATCAATGGCCTTCGCTAAGAAGAATTAAGCGACACGAAATGAGATCCACCTAGAAGACCTAGCTGATATGATCACCAAGGAAAGACACTGCTCTTTGCTGTCGGTGCTGTTTTTCTCTGGTATGCCATCCTTCTTTCCACCTGTCAAACACTCTTGCTACCTTTAATGTCCAACTCAGGCTTTCCATCTTCCTTGAAGACTCACCAGTCTCCATCCTTCACCATCTTTGCCCTCCTTAAACCATGTGCGACTCATATCTGGGACTCTCCACCTTGCTTGATACTATCATTTTATTTTTTTTCTAGTTGTTTCATCTAACTTGTATCATCTCCCTCGATGTTCAGCCCAATGAACTTTTATTTAGCACCTATTTTGTGCCAGGATCTATGCTTAGTGTAGGGACTAAAGGGATAAAAAGAGACTGACACTTCTGATGTAGCAATCATACTGTTGTCCACTTAAAAAAAAAATCATCATAATATTTTAGAGAAGGCTGACATGAAGACAATGATAATACACTGTTATGATTATAAAGTAGACACACATGCAGAGTTTGAAAGGAGATGGTAGATTTTTCCAAGTTGGAAGAATCCTTAAACAAATGAAATTTCACTAAAGGGTAGGAGACAAGACATATGCAAAGACACAGATGGAGGCGAGAGCAAAGTGAGTCCAGGTGCTCTGAACTGTCTGCGATTGCTAGAATTTGGAGACAGGCAGAGGGAAGAGGAGACTAGGGGCTGTATCAAGAAGAGTCTCATTTTATAGCACAGGAAGGATAGCAACCAGGCCAGACAGGATCAAATCTGCATTTTGGCAAATGCAAATGCTGTTGCTAGAGTGGAGGAGACTATCGTAAACTCCTGACTTTTTTGAGCTGGGAAGTTCGAGGCACAGAGATAAGAACAACTGAAAAACTTACCGATCAGCTTTGCAAGAGAAACCTAACTTGTGATTCTTATGACTTAAGCTCTTTTGAATGAAGAATCTTGGGTACATCTGCCGTGGGTGTCTTTCTCATGTATCCGTGCATAGTAATGATCACATCTGGGAAAGACTTGCCATGTTTTAAGAAAACAGCTGTTAACGGGAAAGAGTATGGCATGAAGAGACAGGTGAAGCTAATGGGTTAGTGCAAAATATCTCCAGGATTATGGGTTCCTTGAGGCCAAGGATTGATCTTGTTTATCTTGGTATCCAGGGCTTAGCAGAGTGCCCAGAAATGAAAAATATCTATTTAATCATCCTGCTTAATAACTCCCTGAAATGTCTACCACCAACCCATTCACTCTTTCCATCACATACCTGGGGATAAGGAAAGTAATTTATAAACTTTCCCATCATTAAACATATAATCACTGGGATGTCTTATCACCTTTTAAAAATTACTGGTACTCCAATTTTCTCCTCAAATTTTTTTTAAAATTCATTTCTTAAATAGCTTTAAAAAATTAGATTATTCCTAGAATTTAAGTGTTTCTATTTAGAGAAAAATCATCCATTCATCACACGTCCCTTGTTCAGTCTGTTGAAAAGGGCTCTGGCCCAAATGAGCTTCTATTTGATCCTAAACAAGATTTCTTTTCCATAAACAGGCATTCAGAGGGAAAGGAGGGGATTGAATGGTTTAATTCCTGAGAAGGTAAATTTGCTCGATTCTAAATTTTCTCATGCTCCTTTTAGTACTATGCTCTAGGCCTGCCTTACCCAGGGTAGATAATCCATTAATACTCAATTTGACTAAATTTATAGCTTCGAAGAGCACTTGTGTCTATTTTAATTGCTCTGAATCATACCAGCAAGCCTCTGAATTTCTTGTTGCATGGTAACTTTCCCCTATTTCTTTCAATTGCATTCCTGTCCCTTAAATAATCTAAAATTCAGAAGTCAAAGCAGTTAGCATTTAGAACCAGACCTTTCTGAATGCATTCCCAGCCCTCGCTAAGATGGGCAAGAATCCTACCACTGACTCAAGGGACACCATGCAGGACCTGGCCCCACAGATATACTAACATCCGTGCACCAAGCAGGGCCCTTGGAAAGAAGGGGTGTGTGGCTGTATAAATCTCGATACAGGAGGACAATGAATCCACAATGCACGCACAGCCCACACCTGCCATCACACTGTGTAATAAACCCCCGCCGGTGTGCCCGTGACAAAGTTGATCCCTGAGGATAGAGAGCAGTGATGGAAACTATAAATCTGTAGCGAGAGCCAGCCATGCCTCCCACCTCCCGTGTGCCGTCTGCGTGTGTGCACAAACAAGGCCGCCGATACGTAAATACTGCGAGAAGCGTAATCCATCTCCTGCTGCACATTCTCGTTCCAACTCTGCTCTGTGTGTTGCCTGGAATTTCATACAGTATTCAGAAGGATCGAGATTGCCTAGCCCTTTGTTCAGAGCAAGTAAGCAGGGGATGTATGACTCTAGCACACTCAGAGGTTTTATTTTCCTTCCTTCCCAGCCTAAAATAAATAAATAAATGAAATAATAATAATAATAATAATAATCGGTTTCTTAAAACTGCACTGCTGGTGTTTATGATTCATATTATAAGCAGGACAACCTCTACACCCAAATCGAAATTTCATTTGTGATATTGTGGACTTAATACGAATAAAGGCCTAGTGTTTTCCAAGGTATCAAAGAAAGATGCGCCTGCCACAAAGGCTAATCACAGGAGGGAATGAAAAGACGATGGAGGCTGAAAAGGGTCATAGAAGACAAAAGCAAACCCAAATGCCATAAATTGATATGAAGTAAAAAAGAAATGAAAAGGTGAAAAAAAAAAAAACCCACAGCATGTTCACCACCTGTGCTCAGGAGATGGATATAAAGAGATGAATTTAAGACACACTTAAATGCCTGACACTTTTCTTCCCCAGCTTGGAAATCCTACTAGTTAAAAATATGATTGGGGTAACTAAAAAGGCACCAGCCACAAGACAGGTCGCCTACGAAATTCAAGGTGGTTGGAACAGATAGTTTCTTTCAATCACACATCAGGTAATGGAGAGAATGGTGTAGGTTTAAGTAGGCTCTTGATGTAAATGAAAATAAAAACCACAACAACTTTTATATCCTTGAAGCATTTGGCTAATGAGTCACTAAAACCATCCCCAGCCCATCCATCATTTCTATTGTGGAGACGCAACCACTCTCTCTCTCTAATTGGTCTAGACAGGTGTCATGATACTTCAGCACACTGGAAAAAAAAAAATTCCAGAGGTTTTCTTCTGTGAGACTGAAAGGTAAACACTTTGGAAAATGTTAGTCTAATTTCAATCTTCTTTGAAACAGTTTACCCTTAACAAGAAAATAAAGACAAATGAAATCTCCTGATTTGACTACACCTCCAAAAAAGCCCTTTATAGGGTCAAAAGAGAAGTCGGAAATTAATTTAATCATTGTGAGGGGGAGACCCTGGTCTCAGAAGTAACAGGTTTTATCTGGGGATCTCACTTCATGGACATTATTTCTCTATATCTATAGCAAGCAAAACTAAATATGTAAGGTTTCAAATGTCAACTTCACTTTGCTATAAAGTGACTAAAGACAGTTTTACACTATCAAATGATTCCAGGCACTGCTCTCTCCGTACCTTTCAGGATAATGGGTTTCACCAAATCCTGTACTTAGGAAAGCAAAAACAAACAAGACAGCAAATTAGGAAGAGACCAAATCCGAGGCGTGGGTCTGCCGCTGCACTTTAGCAGAAACAATAGTTCATTAACGATGTTTTAAAATTGTGTTTCAACCAAGTTGTGCCATAAGTGAACAACAGTCAGGAAATGAAAGTTCAGCTGGTGTTTTGCAGTTAACTCATAAACTCGCAGAGAAAGCAGCAAGAACAGTCCAAGTTTAAGGACAAAGCATCAGGCTCAACTTTTAATACCCTGGTTGCTACTGGGAAGCATCACAATCTTCTTGCTATTTAAATACACTTTTTAAAAATGTGATTTCTTTGGGAGAAGGGGGTGGCCATGCAATAAAGAAAGGTTCCCCAGAGAAAGAGGTGACACGGATTTCTACTTCTGTTTTCCTGTGTTTGTTTTAACCCTGTAATAAGAGCCTGGTTGCTGATGCACAAGGCTTTGCTAACTCAAAACTGACATTGCACAATTTGGCATCAGAGCCTTCGCTGAGGATATGTTTCCGCGTGGAGCAGTGGTAAGTAAACAGGAGGGCAGTTCCTGAGATGAATGAAACGGGCCATCGCCACTCGAGAGTTGTCGAGGATCCCAAAGAGTAACATGGAGTTGGGTCTTGGGTCAAGTATGAATTGTAGGTGTGAATTTGACCCGTCTTCCTGAGTATCTATCTGCAAAAGCTCTGAAACTAGCATGGCCCACAAATACCAAGTGTTAGCTGGGAATATTAATTCCTCCTCTGGATATATTAAAAATTTGTATTTCCTTTACCAACTCGAGATGTCGTATGCAGTGCCTCAGATTTCAGGAGAAAATAATGGTATAAAAGGGAGGAAATTCCAATTTCAAACCAGTAGTTTCTATAACTTAAAACACTTCATCTCTCTATATCTATTATTTTATCAATGTCAGCTCTGTGTCACCTAGCTAGACATCATTTCTCTCTACCTATATATAAGTTACAAATCTACGCACAGAACTGGGGTTAGTTGACAACACTAAGTTGTTGTCTCTGGATTAGAAGCAGCATGCTCTTGATTTTTTTCTTTGTGTTTTTATTTTGTATTTTTCTGTAATAAAAATGTTCGGCACCTCTGATTAGAAATATGGCTTATTTTCAACAAAGCAGGTGAGCAATTTTCCTGAAAACTATCGATCTGGTAAAAAAAAAAATAAATAAAAGGGTAAGAAGAAGGAGGAAGAAAGAAAATACCCCAGGATAGATTTCAAAAAGGTCATAAAATGTTTTCACTAATGTGGCTGCACACAACATGTGAATACGATGGTCATTTGCTTATTTAACAAACATATGCTGAGCAATTCCTGTGTTCTTCGGGGGCTAGTTCTGGGCATGGAGTTAGAAAAAAGAATAAGAAATGCTTCTTGCTCTTAAAGTGCTTACATTCTCTTGGTAGAGGAGAATATTCACGGGCATATAAAAACTCGGTCTTGGCCCATCAGCACCTAAAAATTAAGCCCACACGGATAGGTGCCCGGCATTATAAAACTATACAAAAGAAGCTATTAATAGTAGAAAATCATATGATTGTGTGCACTCTGGACACAGAAGGATTTAATGAGCATAAAAGCAATAGACAAAGTTAACATAAAAAGACTGATGGCTTTGTTGTACTTTAATTTCCGTGTTGCAAACACCATCTTAAACAAAATCGAAAGACAAAAAATAAAAATGTTTTCCACGAACATATCTAAAGGTTGATCTCCTTAATATATGAAAGATATAGAAATTGAGAAGGAAAAACCAAAAGTCCATTTAAAAAAATTAGTTTTGGCTGGGCACAGTGCCTCATGCCTGTAATCCCAGCATTTTGGGAGGCTGAAGCAGGAGGATTGCTTGAGGCCAGCAGTTCAAGACCAGTGTGGGCAACATAGTGAGACCTCAGCTTTACAAAAGTTTTTTTAGAAGTTAGCCAAGTGTGGTGGCACATGCCTGTAGGCCTAGCTACTCAGGAGGATGACGTAGAAGGACAGCTAGAGCCCAGAGTTCAATGTTACAGTGAACTAATATTGAGCCACTGCATTCTAGCCTGGGCAACAGAGAGAGAGACAGAGACCCTGTCTCTAAAAAAAAAAAAGCAGGGGTGGTGGTCGAGAGGGAACAGAATTATCAGTGGCTAAAAACACATGAAATGTGTTCAAACTCATAAGTAATGACAGAAACAGGAATTAAATCAACAATTCAATCTTGTTGAACTGTGTTTTCATCTACACGACTAGCAAATGTTTAAGAAATGCTAGTCTGGTAAAAGTACAGCGATGCATGCAAGAAAGACAGGGCTTACCTTGGGAGGAAAGTGAGGGGGTCCTGATCAGGGCGTCATGGTTATATGTAATGCTTTATTTCTTTTGCTGGGTGGTGGGCGCATGGGTTTGTCTATATAATTCTCTGTAACTGAAGGCATTCATTTTAAAAAGGAAAAAAGAAACATAATATTGTTCGACATTGGTGGCTGTGACCATGGCAGGGGTTGGCCTGGACTTTCTTCAAAGTATTGGCAACGTGCACGAAGGGCCTTAAAAATGGCTTTTGACTCCAAAATTCCATTACTAAGAGTCTGCCTTTGGAAGAAAGCTGGGACAAAAATAAAGATTTAAGAGCAGTGAGATTTAACAAAGTATTATTTCTAATGGTAAAATATTTAAAATACCCTAAATGTACTTACTACAAGAGGAATAGTAAAATAATTATAGTACATATATGAGAGATTATGAAATTATTAAAATAATATTCTTGACATTTTTATATAGAGAAATGTTCAAAATATGTTATGTGATCAAAGAGGATACAAAGATCTATCTATATGTACCTATGGGTACATAGACATACATATACACACAGACACATACACATACACTGCATGATACCGATAGTGCAAAAAGAAGATGTGTATGTAATATGAATTTGGGAGATTATCATGCTTTGGCAGTGAACTTAGATTTCATATTGTTATTTTCTCCTCTTCTAAAAAGGGACCAGTTCTTCTCCTTTCCCTCAGAGAAGTTTACACTTCAGTGTGACTCATATGAATTGGCTGAAATTTAAGAAAAGAGCCTATGGTCATTTTTTATTAGGGAAAAATACAGTCCTACAGAAGGTAACTCCACCAGTTATTATATTTATAATATATATTTAATTATAAAACCCCATTAACACTGCATCACTGGTATATTTTCCCAGATATTTTATAGATACAGTTTTTACAAAGCATAGATAGATACTGTGTTGATGGAATTTTGTATCAGCAGGCTATTTAATCCACTTTATACATATGGGTCATACAAATAGGAATGACACAGATATTTCCTTCACAGTGTCTCTTTACGACAACCAACATAGAAGGTCCTACAATGCAGGAGCAAATGTTCTTTGGATATTAACGAACAAGCTTCTGAGAGGAAGCAAGATCTTCCAAATCACTGATGGCAGCATTGGGTGACAAAGAAGGCAGAGAGGAAGACAAAGGAGATGGTCTATTTCCTCCTCTGTGAAATCTTGAAATTTTTATTCTAGGCTATCTGTAGAACTATTAAATGCTGGAAAAGAGGTATGTGTGTATCCCTGTGTATGTGTATTTATCAGTGTCTAAAACTATTCATAAGCAAAAACGTCAAAGTTTAGGTCTACCAAAACCTCAGCAGGGATATGACCTATGTGGTTTCTGCTTTCCAAAATTATGGCCTTTACAGTGTTAGGATGTGTCGAGTCATTTCTTATTAAAGATCACTTTAACTGTAAAAGTGATAATTTGAGGTGAAGGGTGGAGGTGGAAGAGGTGGAGGAGAAAACTCGAATTTTCAAACTGTTGGGTTTTATTTCTATGTAATTGTGTCAAAATTTCCCCACTAAAAAGAAATTCAGGCAAAGATCATCATATGGTATAAGTATAAAGACAAAGTAAGAAAGACCCAAGGATTTTTTATGATGGAAATAGCTATGTGTTGTACTCTAGCAAAGTACTACATAATTCACTAATATTAATATCTCTTCTTTCCCAAAGTCAAGAGACGATGACACTGGATAAGCCAATCATTTAGCTGGTTAGCAACCATCCAACTATCTGCCAGAGGTGTAAGGAACCGCATGCTTACACTCTCAGCCTAGGAAGTGTCCCTTTTGATACAGACACACACACGTACACTCCTACATGCAACTCAGTGTTCTATTAAATATTATGAGGGAAGCTGATGTCCTAGCCTTGCAATAGTGGGTTGGAAGCAAAAGGATCTTTCCTTTTCTCTTATGCCAGAAGAACAATTCCTCTTTCCCCTCATTCTCCTTTCCAAAGTTAACCTCTCACTCTTTGATCTCCATTGTCTCCTACTGACCATTGGCTATCCCACCACTCCACTGACCGACCATCCCCATCAACTATTCTTCTTCTTCTCCTTTGTCTTCAACCTCCTTTTCTCCCCCTGCTGTAAACAACATCTCTTCCTTTGATTTTTCTTCCACTGAAGCTGCTTGCCTATCTCATTCATTTCCTTTATGGTGAAACTACTTGCAAGGGTTGTTTATGTTGGCATCTCTGTTTTCTGGATATGTATTCCCTTGATTCCCTTGTAATTTAGCTTCTGACCTTAGCATGAATGACACCCAATCTGTTCTTCATAGGGTGAGTAATTTCCCCTTAGCATCACCAATGACCTTAGAATATAAAAACTGAGCATCTTACTTTCACTCCTCCTCCTGTTCTTTCTTTACCATTTTATACACTCTCCATGGGTGAGCTTATCTGTTTTCATATTTTTACATCTGCTCCCATAATTTCAACTCTCAGATACGGTAATGAAAGTCCTGATTGGATCTCGTTTCTTAGCTTGATAGCTCCAATTGGATATTCCCACACTCCTTAAGATCATTATCTTCAAAACTATACTCATTACGATAAGCTGGAAAAGAATACCTCCTCAACATAATAAATGATATCTATTGGAAACTAACAAATAATATCAAACTTAGTGGTGAAACCCTGGAAACGAAATAAAACAAAGATGCCTGACTTTACTGTTATTACTAATATTCAACTTTGTTTTAGAAATTCCAGCCAAAGCAATACGATAAGAAAAATAACTCGGAGGTATGCATATCGGCAAGGAAGAGGCAAAAGTATCATTGTTTAACAATGATATAATTGTCCACTGATAACTTAAAAGAATCAACTGAAAAACCATTAAAATTAAACCTATTCAACAAGGTGGCAAATTGTAGATTTCAATTAATTAAAAAAATCCAATAGCTTTCCTACATATCAGCAACACCAGTAAGAATAAAAAATGGTAATATTCCATTCATCATGGGAATTAGAAAATATAATTATTAGAAATATATTTAAAAACAATTGTATGGTATCCATGTGGTAAAAACTACAATGTTTTACAGTGGTACATAAAGGAAGGTTTAAATAGATACAGAGAAAAGTCATGTTTGTGTCCATATAGAAAGGTATACAATTGTAAAGCTATCAACTACATCTAAAGTAATCTGTAACTTTTATACAATTATAACAAAATTCCCTAAGTTTCTTTGGGATTCATTTAATAAAAGGATTCTAACACTCAACTGAAAAGTAAAAACAGATTAGCTGGAAATTTGGTAGAAAAACATGAAGAAATAAGGAAGGATTGTCCTAGAAGACATTAAACTGTATATAGCTATAGTCATTAAAACAATGAAGTTCTAGTTTAGAAATATGCATATGAATGGAACAAACTATTAAATAAACAAATATACTTGAATAATTTAACATGGCATTTCAAATCAATAGCATAAGTAGCCAATGTCAAATAAACACATGGACATCAGTGACTAAGTGGTGGAAAAAAGTCATAAGTGTTAAGTGTTAGATCTTAGTTATGGATGAATGGGTTTCTATTGTGTTGCTTTGTGAATGTTTAAAATATATTATTTAGAATTAAAAACTAGAGGATTCCATCAAGCAAGAGATTTACAGATAAGCCTAAGAAAGAAAACTTATACATTAAAGGATACCATATGAACAAATTGAAAAATTTTGCATACTACGTAGAAGACAAAAATCTACAATATATTAAAAGTACTTAAAAACAGTACAAAAGGGTGAATACCCCACTAGAAAAAAAGAAAAGAAGTAGCTTAGGCAATTTGGTAAAAGAATGTTAATAAAAGACTCAGAAAACATGAAATTATTTTCGGCTTCTCTGGCAAACAAAGGCCTCCAAATAAACCAATCATATGTCATTTTTATCTGTCAAATCAGAAAATATTTTTTAAAAGCTAAGAATACCCAGTGTCAGGTAGGATACAGGGAAAGAGACATTCTCATACACTGTTATTATGAGTATAAACTTATACACTACACCCTGAGGGCAATGTAGCAATATCCTTCAAGGGTCATAGAATGATCATGTTCTTAAGAGAATTTTATTCTATGGAAATAATCATGAATATGAAGTAAATATTTATATATATGAATGCTCAATGACAGCTTGATTTTAATTTTTCTCGAACTGGAAATCAACAGAAGATTGATTTGATTTCAGGCAGGTAACTGATTTAACCTCATATACATTTATTAGAAGGTCTCACTGCTTTGCACAGAATGGATTGTCAAGGAGCAAGAATGGAATCAGACTAATTAGGCATTGCACATTGCAAATACTTTATTTAACAAATTTGTTTTCACTTGTGACTTTTCAATGTTTAGAAATATGGTATGAGTGCTTTCACAGCTTTTTGCCCTAGGTTTTTAAATGACTTCAAATGAGTTCAAACGACTGCGACCTCTTTGCTCTTTGAAGGGTTCATATTAGCATGTGGGCATCCTTTGAAAGGATGTATGTAAGTATCTACTATATCTTACACACAGTTTGCCTTACATAAACATTTGTTAAACAAATTGACAAACCTCTCTTTTAGTAACTGTTATATGGTGTTTCAGCTTATGGTTAAATGTCTGTGTTGTTCACTAGACTACCTGCTCTTTGACAGCAGAGTCAATCATTCACTCATCTCGACATCCCCATCAGAAAGCACAGTGCCAGATGCATAAAAGGTATTCGACAAATGTTTGTTGAAGGAATAAATGAATGAAAATTCTCTTTTCTTTCTCCTAAAATGGAATACTGCATATCTATGTTCCAAAACACTAATCTAAAAGTGAAGGCATCCGAAAGTAGGTCTTGAGGTATGGCTTTAACTTTGATGAGAGATACTGAGGCTTTGATTGGGACCTATTGAAAAGAGAAGAAGAAAGCAAAAGGAAAACAAAAGAAGGGTTACCTATTAGTGATCTGTTACGCTTCCAGGAGTGCATGCAAGTGGGTGAGCTTGTGGTCTGACCAACAGAAGACAAGCAGAAAAAAATACCGTGCAATGGTCCTTTGCAGTAGGTAGAAGAGAATCACTATTTTACTTCTTCTATTCCTTCTACTCCTCTTTCTTCATATCTAGGACGTACTGTACAACATCTTAGAACCTTTATTAACAGCCTGATCAAGTCCATGGTGGCATTTGCAGCTCTGGTTCTGGCTGAATCTGCAAATACCACCTCCCCTGCTCAGATATATGGCACTGGAGTATTTTTTTTTTCTTTGTGACTTTTTTTTATTGTTGTTTATGCAAGAAAATCCACTAATATGTTTTGGAGAAGATAAACCCATTTGTCCACAAATAGAAAATTCCAAACCAAGAATCTCTAAACCACGGGTTTACAGCAGCCCCCTGAGGCTCCGCAGTCATCGAAGAGTTCTTTATTGGCACACTCTTGAGAACAGAGTGGTTTTAATCATATCCTTTCGTGAAAGTTAATATTAACACAGAAACATGCCACCTTGCTGGGTTGCGTTTAGAGTCAATGGCAAGGGCAGAATGAGAAATGAGGATTTTTTTCTGTCCCCTTAAACCAGGAGTTTCTCTGAACAAATCCAATGGCATTAAAAGCAAGTCTAAAAGCAAAGCTTCCTACACTTCCAGTTAAACATGGTAGATTGAACATGTGTTTATCTCTGCTTCCTCCCCCAATAACACCCAAGTTATGAGAATAAAAAAGAATAAAAAGGCAAATAATAATAATAAAAGAAGAAAAAAGGTATAAACCACAGGAAAAGGAAATGGGAAAGAAGACAACAATTGATAAGAAATGTCAACAAATCTTTGGAAGTAAGAAAGGCATGAGAATAACAATGAGCAGAATACATGAAGCTGAAATAAGTTTCTATAAGGGGATAAGAAGAAAGCTGATTCTCTTTGCAGGATCAAAAAAAGAAAAACAAGTAAAAATGGGAGCATTGGTTTAAATTTTGTGAAAGGAACAGTTAGAGCTCTGGGTTCCCTCCTCCAACCCTCAAAGCCAAGGGACAACACCTGCTTCATTTCTTCAGAGGACAGAAGGTTAATTTTAGGGAGTGTTTGGAAGTGGCCCCAAACTCAGAGATCCTGGTCCCTGGAATCAAACTGGAGCATTAAGTAAAAGTTTGCAAGCTGAGCAGTGGTTCCCCCAGGCAAGAACTTAAAAGACATTTCTCTAGAGGAACTGAACAGCACCCAAAGATAGAATTACCACTTGGGGTGGGGGAGTCCCCCAGTGAAAAATTCTCATCCCTTGCCCCATCCTACAGTAGACAAACCAAGACAATCAACTTTTAGTGCCTCACTGGGGAACGCAGGAAGTCAAAGAACACAAGACATTTGGAGGAAGTTGAATGACAAGGACTAAAAAAAAAAAAAAATGAACCGAAAAAAGAAAAGAAGAAGAACTTAGAGGAAACAATGCAGGGGACAAAAGAAAACCTTTAAAAAGAAGTATTATCTCACGCCTGTAATCCTAGCACTCTGGGAGGCCGAGGCGGGCGGATCGTTCTGAGCTCAGGAGTTCGAGACCAGCCTGAGCAAGAGCGAGACCCCGTCTCTACAAAAAAA
>RJWJ010025054.1:0-24262 GCA_004363605.1 Indri indri | reverse complement strand
AATGGCTCAACAATGTAGATTTCTGTTTATCTTAGTGTTTAGATAATTATGGGTACAAAATTGACTGCTAAACTATAATTAGCACATTTTTTTAATGTGCTAATCTTTCTAAACAAGAATACTGAAAGGCTTCAGAAAGTGTATAAACTTATGAAATGTTGAATTTAGTTTAAAAACTATGAAAGTTTTTAAGATATCTCTATTATGGAATATAGTATCATTTATTCAGAATTTTAGTCTTGATAACATTTTGAGGTTAAAAACACACAAAGTGAGTGCTGGTCAAGGAATAATTCCACTATTTGCAAAGAGAAATGAATCCTTTTTGGAAGGACCAATCAGTGGTAGAAAGGGAACTAGAGAAAATTTTATCAAAAAGTTTCCCTTACAAGGGAGAAGAAGAACACCAATAAGACATAACATATTAAATAATTTGAAAAGTAATTTGATATTAAAGCTAATAAATTATACTTGCTTCTCTTTTGGCTTTTTGCTGTATCTTGTACACTTACTCTTTGTAGATTTGTGTTTATCTTTTTAGACACTCTAAAAGAATTGTGAGAGAACAAAGTAGAAATAAAATAAATTTTACGTTTCTTGGCAGCTATATCAGATTGAGATTTAGAGTGGGTAAGAAAAAATCTCATAATAATATTATGTTTGGGTAATCAACTACAAAATTTAGGGATTATGGGATCTGAATCAGCCTTCTCAAATTAGATCCTAACTCTAACCTCCTACTTCCCAGGGGTGTAGAATTGAAAGATATGGAAATTGTCAGCACCTCAGTTTCCTAATAGATTAAATAATGGTAATAACAGTTATAGTCCCTAAATGAACAATTGTTGTCAAAAATCTGTGAAATGTATATATTTTTTATCTTTATAGACATGACTCATGAAAAAAGTGACACAATTTTTAAGCTAAGGATTATAATTTACACAAAATTGAAGAGAAATTCACTAAAATGTCACTAAGAATTTTCATTGCTTTAACACAATATAATCAGTAATTTTATTTACTGCAACACATTCATTCTCAACAGTGGTGACATTGTCTATAGCGAAACAAAAAACATTTTTTGAAATGTGAAAAAATGTTACTCTCTTCGCGTACAAAGTACAGATATACATAGATTACATACGCAAATTACTAATATTTCATGAGGGTAGAATAAGAAAAAAAACATTCTTAAAAGGCACTTTAGTAGGAGTGTGATAATGAAAACAAGTTGAGAACCACTGGTATAACACCAGGTAAAGTAAGGAATAACAAATTTTTAGAAATGTACACATACAAGAAAAAAGTTATGTTTAATATCTGTTTAACACAAGCAGTACACTAGTTGCATAACAGGCAAGTGTTAAACGATTCTCCATGAGTCTCTCCCGTTTCTGCACATTTTGTGAGCAGAGGCAAACCAACTTTTTTCTGTAGTGTCTTCACAGGATGTCTATATAGTGACAGCCTTAAAATATAGGAAGAATGTTTTCCTTTGAAGCAATGGATCAACATACTCGCTGTTTAGAGTAAAATCTTCAGGTTCTCTAAACTTAGAGTCCCTCCCCTGTACTGCAGCCTGCTATATGTGCAGTTGTCACCTGGCAACTTTAGTTTTACTCTTTGGATGTTGGTGCTCAGGAAATTGGTGCCATTTAAGAAATTGCTGATTCTTTGGCTACTGCTATTGCTGTGAGTAATCAAGTCCTTTATTCTCTGACCCAAGAATCTCATATCTTCTGATAGCTTCCACGTATCAGGGGTAGGCTAACTTCTTAGCTTGCATGTACAGAAAATCTCAGACTTTTAAATTCTCAACTTTAAGAATAAGACTTTAATTCAAGAAATTTGCTAATTGCCTATAGTGTGAAAAATTAAATACATTTTCTTTCTTACATGAAAGCAATTTATTTTGTCAAATACAGATTTTGGCATGATTGTGTCCCATTATTTTAAGTATTAGAGGAATAGTTTTGGTCACTGCTTAATTGTATTACAGGTCAACTTTTCCAATATTTGATTTTTTTCATACTCACAAAAGAATATTGGAAGTAATCCATAGATACTATAATGGTTATTCATACTTTTAACTTTTACTAAGAACTATTGTAAGCAATCATTTCATTGTTTATTTTTTCATAATACATTATTCAGATTTAATTTCATGACTTTTTGAATATTTAATATGAATACATTGTTTTTCCAAATCATTATCTATTTTATCACACGAATGGTTATTCCAATAAACTAAAACAATGATTTGAATAGTCTAATAATAATTGCTTTTATATGTTTCAAATTGTTCACCATGAATGGAGACAGTTTTCTATCCCCTCCACCCTAGGGAGAATTGTGCTCCAAGTTTAATGTCCCATCAGCTTTTTCTAGCTACCTAATTGATAATCACCAAACTTAGATTTCTTATGTCAAGAAAAATTTTGTTTTATTGCTATAGAATTTTTGCTGCAATGATCCCACTTGTCTACACTTGTGTCAAATTCTGTAACAGTTATTCCCATGACAGGGTTCATAGGGGCTTTTCTATTAAGTTGAATTCAGAAGTCAAGATTCCCCTAAGGATTATTGAATGCCAAACTGACAAATACCGGAGAGATTTTATTTCATTTTTTAGTCCTCTTTTTACTCTGTTTCTGTTTGCCCTTTTTTTTTTTAACTTGGCAGAAAGAAAGTATAATTTAAAATATATATAAAACTTGGAAACACATAAGCTTACATTAAACTTATGTACTTGTTAAATTAAATAGGGAGATTTTTAAATAGAAAATATGTAATAAAGGTAATAATGTGTGCATATTGTATTTCCAAGAGTTCCTTTTTTCTATTTTGTTATTCTGATTTAAAATATTACATTAACATCCTTTATTTCAAATAAGCATATAGCTACCAATTAAGTGTTGCACTTAAAAAGTATCTGTACTTAAAATATACTCAGGGCATTGTAAGAGACTGGCATTCGACTTTGCTCATATGTGGATTCCTCCCTTTCTCTGGAGAATGTAATTGATCTTTCAATCATGGTCAGAAATGCATCCTCCCATTTCAATTTTCTGCTACAATCTCACCCTGTGTTTTTTTCTGTCTCCTTCACCATGTCTCCAAAGCTAAATGGGATTCTATGTTCTTTCCTAGCCCTTTTCTGTTCCATCTCTGTCTCTCAACCTGGCTTGGGGTGCTTAGGCTGGGGTAGGTATAATAATTTGTACCATAACTCTTACTTGCTAGAACCAATAGATGCACAGTGTATGAAATGGAATGCTTTAGGGAAAAGCTAGTGCTGTGTTTAATTGTGTAAGTTTCTTAGTAAAATAATTACAGAGAATACCTTGAAGCAGATATTGAAGAATGACTGCTCATAGAGAGTGGTACCTAGCCCCTCTCAACTTACTTCCTCTCATCCCAAAAGAAAAAAAAAAATGGCAAAGGAAGTGAGACCTAGAGAAAGAAGTGAGACACATCACTGTCATAAAGTAATAGGAGGGGCTAAGACATATTTTTGTCTTTCTATATTGGAAGCCTAGGCCCACTGTCTGAAGAAATAATACGAGGCATTGCATCTTTTACGTCATTCTATAATGGCGGAGAATCAGAAATTTTTCAGGGAAGGTAGAGTGGGTCACAGAAGAGATTTTCACTGGGAATTTATCACAATTGATTTAGAGAATAAGAAAAGCAAGCCTATTTTTCAGATTCAAAATTAGTGATTTTCAAACTTCTCTTTTTTTTTTTTTTTTTTACTGATATCAAGAATAAGAAAAAAATTCTGTAGGCCAGACTTTACAGTGGGACTGCAGTCACCAAATTGGGCAAACTGAATGTGATGGGCGTGTTTGTATCCCAGGGTGGCCAGGCCAAGTGTCAGTGCTCAATCTCCAAAAACATAAGGATGGTTACCATAATGGACAGTGGAGTCAAACAGTAGTCAGATTAGTGTGACACATATAGCCCTATGGTGTGGGCTAGTTGATCATGGTGTTCCTAGAAGTGAAATAGATAGGAAACGTCCTAAATTCTTGCTTGATCTGTATAAGCAGAAAAGTTCTAGGTAGAGTGGGCAAAAGTCTAACCTGAATCATATAACTGCTATGGCCCTCACTTGAGATAGTGTACAGACCCACAATCCCTTCACTGAAGGGAAGCTCCATCTCGTTGAGGACCCCAGTACACTCACAAAAATTTATATTGTTAATCTTTATCTTAGCCTTCCCCAAAGTGACCTATTGCATTTTACCAGGGTAACTGTACATTGAGGAAAAGGAAATAACCAGCCCTCTCAGGGACTACTATTAAGTAGAACTGCACTGACTCTGAGTGAACTGAACCGATTCCAGGAGAACCAAAACATCACCATGGTCTAATAGTCAGAGGTAAGGATTAGGAAGCTCAGTTGATCAAAAGAGTTTGGTTTGAGTACACTTTACTGCAGGACCCTGAATGTTAGCTGTGGTTATTTGCACAGTTCCAGAATGCATAATTGGAATAGATATACTTAGCTGCTGGTAAAATTCCCACACCGGTTTTCTGACCTGTGGAATCAGGGCCAATATGGTGGAAAAGACCATGTAGAAGCTGCTAGAACTGCCTCTTCCTAGAAAAATAGTAAATCAAAAGTAATGCCACATTCCAGGAGTTTTTGATAGTGGCACTAATTTGAAAGATTGGTGCCACTATCAAAAACTAGAAGGTTGAAAGGTGGTGGTTCCCATCACATCCTCATTTGACTCCCCTGTTTGGTGTGTGCTGGACAGATGGATCTTAGAGAATGACCATAGATTATCATCAACTTAACCAGGTAGTGACTCCAATTGCAGATGCAGTTTCATTGCTTGAGCAAATTAACACATTTCCTGGCACCTGGTATTGAGCTATTGATCTGGCAAATGCCTTTTTCTTCATATCTGCCCATAAGACCAGAAGCAGTTTGTTTTTGGCTGGAAAGGTCAGCCATAGACCTTCACTGTCCTACTTCAGGGAATATCAACTCTCCATCCCTATGTTATAACTTAATTCATAGGGGTTTCGACCATATTTTCCTTCTATAAGATATCATACTGGTTCATTACACTGATGGCATTATGCTGATTGGATCTAGTGAGCAAGAAGTAGCAACTACTCTTGACTTATTGGGTAAGACATTTGCATGTCAAAGGGTGGGAAATAAATCTGACAAAAATTCAGGGTTCTTTTGCCTAAGTAAAATATCTAGGCATCCAGTGGTGTGGGAAATATGGAGATGGCACTTTTATAATAAAGGACAAGTTGTTACATCTGGCCCCTCCTACAATCAAAGAAGAGACACAAGCCCTAGTGGGCTTCTTTGGATTTTGGAGGCAACATCTTCCTCATCTGGATTTGTTACTCCAGCCCATTTACCAAGTGATCTGAAAAGCTTTTAGTTTTGAAAGGTGCATAGAAAAATAGATGGCTCTGCAGGTCCAGGCTTCTATGTAAGCTCTTCTGCTACTTGATCTTACAGATCCAATGATGCTCCAAGTGTTAGCATGAGATAGGGATGCAGTTTGGAGTCTTTGGCAGATCAGATCCCTATAGGCAAATTTCAGCTCAGGCCTTTGAGATTTTGCAACAGATCCGTGTCATCTCCTGCAGATAACTATTCCCATTTTGATAACTAACTCTTTGTTTGCCCCTGGCCCTTAGTAGAAATTGAATGCTTAACTTTGGGCCACCAAGTTTTCATTCAGTCTGAGCTGTCCATCATGAACTAAGTATTATCTGACCCACTAAGCCATAAAGTTGGGCATGCTCAGCAATAATCCATCATCAAATGAAAGTAAAAATAAGTTACATTAAGTCGCCTAAATGTCTATGGATCTCCCTCCAGTTACACTGCCTTCTCTCTCCCCGTCTGCACTTTCATGGGGAGTCATCTATTTTCAGTTGAGAGAGGAAAAATCAGTCCTGATTTATAAATAGTCTGCATAAAATGTAGGCACCACACAAAAGTGGACAGCTGCAGCACTGCAGCCCCTTTCTGGGACATCTCTGAAAAATCAGTGGTGAAGGATGACCCTCCCAGTGGGCAGAAATTCAAGCAATGCCCCCTAGTTGTTCATTTTACTTGGAAAGAGAAATGACCAGATGTGTGATTATGTACCAATTCATGGGCTGTAGCCAATGGTTTGGCTGGATGATCAGGGACTTGGAATGGACATAATTGGAAAATTGGTGACAAGGAAATTTGAGAAATTGGTATGTGGATAAAACTTCTCTGAATGGGCCAAAATCCATGAAGCTATTTGTGCCCTATGTGAATGCCCACCAAAGTATGCCTTCAGCTAGTGGAGGATTTCAATAATCAAAGCAAACAGGATGACCTGTTCTGTGGATACCAATCGACCTCTTTGTCCAGCCACCCCTGTCATTGCACAGTGGGCTCATTAACAAAGAGGCCATGGTAGCAGGGATGGAGGGTATCCATGCCCTCAGGAGTAAAGGCTTGAGTCACCCCACAAGGTAAAGAACCACACTAGCTGAAGTGCTTGCTGAAAGCAAAGGGAACACAGAATGAGTAGTAGAAGCAGCTAATTGTAAATACCAACTATGACCATGTGGCCAGTTACAGAAAGGAGGACTTTAATTGCTATGAGTATTTTCTCCCTATTTTGTTATATGTTTCTATGTATATGTAGATATGGATGTATTTTATACATATATGTTTATATGTAATATATAGAAGTATACATTAAACAAATATGTTTGTATTCCTCCCCCTCAAATTCCCTTATCATGTACCATAAGATAAATTGATTTTATGTCATAGGATTTAAGTATTGCTAATTTTACATCATAGTATTTAAGTTATAGAATATCAAGGAAAAGAGTAGCCATAACTCAAGGACTTTACCTCTCTCCTGAGAAAAGGGCTATTGTGTCTTGTACTGTATGCAGAATAGTTGTGTCATGTTAGGCAGATTATGACCTTGTTACTTTCTTTATTTGGAGAATAAGTGTGGTTTAAGGAGATGGATATGAGTGATAAGTTCATAAGAGGCAGACCTATGATTGTTAACTTTATATGTCAACTTGACTGGGTTGTGGGTTGCCCAGATATTTGACCAAATGTTTTTCTGGGTGTGTCCATGAATGTGTTTTTGGATGAGATTAACACTTGAATCAATAGGCTCAGTAAAGCAGATTGCACTCTCTAATGTGAGTAGCAATCAACCACTCAGTTGAAGTATTGAACAAAAAAGCTGACCCTCCCACTAATAAGAAGGAATTCTGCTCTGACAGTTTTAGAGCTAGGACATTGGACTCAGACATGGACTGGAATTTACACAACTGGCTTGCCTGGATGTCTAGACTTTGGACTCGGATTAAAATTTATACGAACAGCTCACCTGGGTCTCAATACTGACTGAATATCTTGGGACTTCTCAGCTTCCATAAGCATGTGAGCCAATTTCTTAAATAAATATCTTTAAATATGGATATAGATATATACAGATATCTGCCTGAATATTTGGCCAAATTTTATTTTGGGTCTATCTATCTATATCTGTGTATATATCTATATCTATATCATCTATATATCTATATCTATCTGTATCTCTCTGTCATCTCCTATTTGTTCTGTTTCTTTCTAGAGCCAAGACTAATACAACATCACAACTCAGAACACAGAAACACACTCATAAAAATGTTAAAGCCCAAATATAAGTATTTACACTAGTTCTGTGTTGTATTCTTGTATTTCCTGTTCTATACACTTCAAATCTATATAGTTACCAACTGAATTGATCTCACATCCTGCATGTGGATGGCAACTCTTAATTTGTAAAACTGTACTTTAGTGGGTAGTGGGGTAGGGGGTTGGAGATGAGATGCCAGAAGAAGGTGGGGCTTTTGCTAATGAATGTGTGGTCAACAATTATAAAGCAGATCTATGGTGACATAACTGCAAGGGATGAGTTTGGTAAATTGTATACCTCTAGAAGACAAAGTATGAAATGATCTTCATTTTTGTGATAAGGCTAAAATCATTTTTGAATCATATATTGGTGAGGACACTTGTGGAACAAATTGAAACAAGCCCCAGTTAGTGCAAAAGAGTGGTGAAACAAGCCGTAATTAACTTTATGCTATGTGTAATGGGGTCTAGAGAGATCTCCACCTCACATCATAAAAAATGAACATTGAATGTCTTTTTTTTAAAAATTTTCTCTGTTACTTAAATTCTCTGATATGGATCATGTAAAATGGTTTAACAGTCAAAAGTTTAAGTTTCACCGTATGAGAGGAAGATTTCATTCGTATTACTTGGTGTTGCTACCAGGTATTCGAGGAGTCTTGACTTCCTCTCTGTTAGTCTATTTCCCCTACCCCATCCAAGTGACCGCAGCTAAGTGAAGGGGCAAAGAATTCCTAGAGCAAGGTTAATCCCTGTGTAACTGCTGAATTCAGTTCTGCAGAAACAAGAAGCAAATGTTGGTACCAGAATATAGTCTCATAATGTTTTTCAAAGGCATATTCTAATCTCTGGCCTCAGTTCTGTTTGCAGAGAGAACCAAGAGAACCATGTTGCCAGATGAAATACTTTTTGCAAAACCAACATGGCCTCCCTTCCTGTTTTCATGGGAACTTATTGAATTGGCTCTAGAGCCTGCATTATGGCAGCTTATCTCTTTTAGATAAGGCTACAGGATTCAACCATTTCTTCCAAAGCAAAATTTTGGTAAATGAATATCAAAGGGCTGCACCAGCCACTCAAGTTGCTACTGCTGGAAATATTTTTTTATTACCTACAAAAACATGGAGTCATTTTTAAACTCAGCGGTTGAGATAGGATTACTGATAACCTTCTCACATCAGTTATTTCTTCCATATGATGACTATTTTGTATTTGTCCCTGTGGTCAGGTCAGGTCAGTCTTTGGAGACAGTGAGTTAGATAGTTTATATTTTTCCTTAGATAGTTTATTAACAAAGCTGTCCTTTCAGTAACCATCTGGATGAAACTTTGAACAATTCATAATCCCTCTGCACAACAGTGAATCAGGTCCCAGGGGATAATGTGTGTCTTGATCATCCTTCATAGAGCATCATAAAAAGAAATCAATAAATGTTTATGGTGAGAAATAAGGGAAACATGGGATCAGAGAGGAATAGGAAAATAATCACAAAGCAAAACACATTTAGCAGTGAAAGCCAAAAACTACAATATATTTAACAGACTATATTATAGGAAGGTTCCCATATTGCTCACTGCTATTTATGGATAGTGCTTAGAGTATTTTGGATTAAATGATTAATTTAACATCAATTAAATTGTGAGATAAATAATACCATTTAATATTTTCAAAACCCCATGTTACCTATTTCTTAAATTCCTTTTTGTAGGGCCAATGGAAAAGAAGCCGAAATCTGTAAAATAATTTAAAGTGGTTTATTCCGAGCTATGTTTGAGGACCATGGCCCACAGCCATGCCCAAGAAGCCTTGAGCAAGTGGACTTGCTGTGGTTGGGTTATAGTTTGGTTTTATCCCTGTCAGAAGGCAGAAATTACACATAAAGTCATAAATCAATACGTGGAAGGTTTACATTGGTTTGGCCTAAGAGGTGGGACAGCTCAAAGTGGGGGCTTACAGTATATAGGTAGGTTTGAAGATTCTTTGATTTGTCATTGATTAAAGTAATGAAGCTTTGTTTAAAGACTTGGAATGTTTTAAGTTAAGGAAGTCTGTTAATCAGAGACAGGCCGTGGGCCATATAACCAGACTCAAGTGATCTGTTAAGTAAATTAAGGACCTGCAGGTATGGTTCAAGCTTTGTTTTGCATAGCCTTAAGCCTGTTAATGAGTTACAAATGATGCCTCCATGGTGAGGCATTGTCTGACCTCCCTTCTCATGGCCAGCTTCTCAGCTTTAGGGTATTTCTGGTGTCCCCTTGGCCAAACTCTGTAAAATAGTTTAAAGAGGTTTATTCTGGGAGTCCATTCAGTCAGCTGAGAAGGGCTTAATATTTTATTTTAGTCCCCAGCAATGAGCAATTAATTTGGAGTATCAATTTGTGTCCCCAACTATTGCAGCAGTAGAAGGACCAGTAACTGGTGAAGAGAAAAGCATGGAAATGTGGAAAGGATGGCAAGAAAAGAGAAACTACAAACTAAACTTTACATCTCATAGCATGAATGAAAAAAATGCATTTTTGCAGACTTTTGACTTTATTGCATTACCTTATATTACTGTGTACCTTTATATTTAGATTGCATTCTTTTAATATTTTATCTTCTTAGAATTTTTGCTCTTTTAAGAGCGTTTTGATCCTGTTAAGCATATTTTTCCCCAATTGCCCAGTAGATACTACCAGCAGGTCCTGTTTAGCACTCATTAACAGTTGGGAATTATTTGCCTCTGTCCTTCATATATAAGATTTTTGTGAGATAAAAATTACTTAACTAATATAAGCAACTTAGGACACTTTTTAGCTTGTCATTGAATAAGCAAACACTCTGTAAATGTTAGTTGCTCTTATAAAAATTATAAAAGGAGACATTAAAGATCACAGAACAGACACTGGGGCTGTAGTTCTAGCCCTACATTTCCTAGCTGGGTGACCTTCATCAAGGTAATTAAACTTCTTGTTTCCTCACTTTATTATCAGTAAAACAGGGCCAATGGAACCTGCCATCTGCCTTACAGTCATCTGAAGAAAATCCTACTAAATGTTTTGTGATGGTTTAATTTTATCATATCATAGTGGAGTGTAGAGGAACACCAAATCATTTTCTGAAGTTTCATGGAGCAAAGATAAAATGCAATTCTTTAACGACTCGATTGGGAGCACATCCTGGAAAGCAAAGGAGTTAACTTAGTTTTTTTAGCAGATTCTGTTCAATTGCATCTTTCTGATAATTGATCTCTGCTGTCCCGTCGTTTCCCTGCCTCTTCCTGTTATCATAATTCATTGACTGAGTGGAATTACATCTCTCTGCCTCATGGAATGTTGGGCAGAAATTTTATTCAGTGTTAGCAATGCTTTCATTCCCCTATGTAATCCATCTTTCAAAGAAAGGTAATTGACAGAATCTTCGGTATATTCAACAACGTCATATTTCAATGTAAAGGAATTGAAGTTCCATTTCATGTATGAGCTTTCTTGTAAATTTTCACTTTGTTTCTATTTTAAGGTGGAAGCAGTATTCTATTCCGAGACTAAATCACTATCATCTCTGTGTTGGGTATGGGGTTTTATTTACATTTTTTCATATTTTATAAATAAAGAACATCAATAAGTTGATGAAATGCGCATTTTCTTGGGATAATTTTGTTAAATGTGCATAATTACCTATGGTGTTATTCTTCAGAATATTAGCAAAGCTATTTTGTGGAAATTTTGAGAAAGATACTTTTTATACTGAATGTAAATAGAAACCTCAATGAAAAGAGAAAATACGGTTATCTTCATTATTACTAAAGTTACTAATTGTTTCATTATATTTATCTATTTTTGAAGTCATAATACTTTGAAGATTCCATTGAGTCTTTGCTGCTTTAATTTTGCATATTTCATAGTTCTGTTTCTTGGTTTTTTTCCTTATAATTTTAGGATAAAGAAGCAGGGAATACTCAAAATAGTTCTCAATAATACTGAAATCTGCTAATGTCTATAACATAAACAATTTAAATAAACTTAATCTCTACTGTAAGTGTTACTTAATATTAGGTCCAGTCGAAAACTTGAAGCCCACCACAGAGATTACATAGATTTGCATGCCCTAAAACTGACTGGCTATAAGTTCCTAAAACCAGAGAATAAAGGCATGCCATTGCCACATTTCTCAAAATTTCCCATTGCAAAAATCACAGCAATTCAATACTTTTATTGTTTAACATTTGAAACTATAAACTTGAGGATGCCAGTGCTGTAGATTTAAATGAGATTCATTTTTAAAAATGCACTTAATATATTCAATATAGTAATAAACACAATCTAATTGATATATTAATATAAATTAGTGTTAATATAATTTATTACATGTAAATTATAATGATTTAATGTAATAAAATTAATGTATTTTAATACATTAAAATTCTTCAGTATTTTACATGAGTTAGTTAATTGTGAGTAGTGTTAGAAAATATGAAATTAGTGAAATCACATAGCAAATTAGGCAAGTGAATACTTATGACTTTTGAGTAGTGGGAGTTGAGATTGAGATGATATCAATGTTTGTTCAAGTAACGGTCAGAGCATTCTTCTGATGATAAAGGTATATTATTTCATTTTACAATACACTCATATTAATCTAAATGGCATATATTTATGTAAATTAACAGTATGTTCTCAATAAAGCATATTCAGTGAGAAAAAGGACATCATTGTACCTTTTGCAAACTCTTTTAATGCCTGTCTTAATTGAAGACAACTCACCTCTGGTTTTGTATTCAAACTGTTGTGACATAAGATGTAACATCACGACTAGAAATTTCCACTTACATACATGAGAGAATCAGAGTGAAAAGGCAGAAAATATTTTGGTATTATAATACAAATAGTTTCGATCTTTATGTCCCTACTGAAAGGGTCTCAGGGACTTCCAAGAGACTAAGACAACACTTTGATGACCACCATACAGTAAGTGATATTCATGTTTTAGAGGGTTTTTTGCCTTATTGCAACTTTGAGAGTTTTATCACCAATCCAATTGCATTCTGAAACTCTTGTAAAACTCAAAATAAATGTTAATATAGTATTACAGGAGGAATCAAAATGAGTAGAACCCAATAGATAAATGCTATGCTTACGAAAACTGATGGAGAAAATGGAAGGGGAAAAAGAACAATAGTGAGAAGACTGACTTTGTGTGAGTAATCTCATGGTTCACAGCCCCAAATGCACATTTCAATTACCTGAGGGGAGCTCAGTAAATGTAACTGTGCAGTTCCAACCCAGGTCCATACAGTAGAATCTACAGGGAGGGACCCCTTCTTCTGTATGTTTAAAAATTCACACCAGGATATTCTCTGACATGCAGCCAGGGCTGAGAATTTCTAGAATTGTAACACAGAAGTATCTTATGAAAATAATCAAAGCATGAAAGTTTAACACAGGAAATATGTGTGTCAAGTGTTGAATGCGTAGATGAATCTTGCACAAAACATGTTTCATTTGACCTGATGTAAATATGCCTCATATTCTGAAAAGTCTATGACATACTATTTAGCCTTTTTGATAACGTTAATAAGTCACAGGGAGAGAATTTTTTTTTTTTTTTTTTTTTTTAATGAGACAGTGTTGGTCTGTTCCCTGGGCTAGAATGCCGCAGCATCAGCTTAGCTTACAGCAACCTCCAACTCCTGGGCTCAAGTGATCCTCCTGCCTCAACGTGCCTCAGAGAGAATTGTTAATTTTACTAAAATGCCAAATTTAATCTATAGTAAAATGTGTTAAAATTAATTGAATGGTCCTAAAGCACAGTGCATTATCAATATTTAATAGATTACTATAGGAGTATAACATACTTTTTCCAAACAACTGAAGATGTATTATTTGAAAATTTGAAAATTCAGACATTTTTTTCTAAAATATTAACTTGAGAAATAAAAACAATGATTTTTCTGCTTGCATTGTTAAGATTATTATAATTATCTGGGCCTGGAAAAATCCTGTCTTCTGCTTTCTGTTTTCGATAAGGCTTGACTAGAAAGAAAAATTGCAAAGTGCAATTTTAGAATCTCAGGTATTGCAGTGTTGTGGACAAGGACACAACCTGTAGAGTAATGTTGCATAGGTGTGTAGCTGATGTCTGTCTCTTATTCTGTGAGACTTTGATCAAGTTGCTTTAACCCTCTATACTTTGATTTTTTTAATCTACAGAATGGTTAACAATACCCATGACATAGGGACAATAGCATGAAGATTAAATGTATCGATATATGGTAAAGTCCTTAAAGCCATGATGGTTCTTATCATTGGACTCACAGCTTTAAAACGGCCAACATGAAAACGAATTTTATATTTGTTACATATAATCGAGTTGATTTAGTTTATATTGGTATAACCAGTGCAAATTCATCATTGTGGGCAACCTACATAACCAAATGCATAAAAACAACTCTACATACAGCCCACCCCTAAAGTCTTGTTCCCTGAGTTGGTATACCTAAGAGATAAACTAAAATTCACTTTATCTTTCTGCTGAAGAAACAGAAATGCTTTATAATTCTGTACTGAGATGAACACTGGGAGAAGAAATGAGAGATGGACTTACAGAAAGGAAATCTGTATGTTTGAAATATCTGATTTCCAGTGAGTCTTACGGCACAATATTAGAGTTTACGTAGAGACAGCGGATGTATTTGAACTGGCATTTGAAAAAGCATAGTTGCAAACGTTATAATAAAACAATTTTGTTTTTGCCTTTGAGTATCTTTTAAAATGTATTAAGTAGGTATCGGATTTCTCCCATTGAGGAATGAAACCTTAGGTGTTCTTCATGATTTTTCTTATTAATCTTAAGCCAAAGCAAACAAAAACTCTACAGCTATGTTGAAAAACAGTTACAGTATTTGTGTGTTAGGAATTCCAAATCTAATTTAAAATGTACTCTCCTCTTTTCACCCAAATCAAGCATGAGGAAATATGCTGCCCAGAGGGGTTATTTGGCTGGTGTCCCTTTTTCTTGCCTAGTGCTACTGTTCCTATTAACCCTAGCTTTTGGCCATGCCTGGGTCGGCATGTAGGAAGAACAATAAACTGAGCCCTGAGTTTCTTACCTGGCAGATGCTGTCATGAACTGGTGGCAGAGTTTTAGCATCAGTATTTGCTGGACTCGGGGAATGTTTCAGTTTTGTCTCATGGACACTTCTTTGCTTCTCTTGGCTATTCCATAGTGCTGGTAATATTAATCTGCAGTTTTCTTGATAGAGATAAATGCACCTCTCTTTTTTCTGGGCACTCATTTCTTCACCAGCCCATAGAAATCCAGACATACCTCAGCTTCTATCTCCTACAATATATTCACATTCAAGAAAGCTTTCTTGGAAAGGTCCTAGAACAATACTACAGTGAATATTTTTGTGTGTTTTGTGGTCTACATCTGGCCCATGGGAAAACCTTCTGCATCTTTTCTCTGACTGAAAATGCAGGTATTTCCTGAATGTCACCCCTATTCTGATTATTTTTCATGACTTAGACACCAATTCACTTTATCCTGTAACCTTCATGCCTGTGTTTTGAGCTCTTCGAGCGACCTCTTTAAGAACGTTTCCTTCTGTGCGAGGGTATATCTTGATGGTGAGGAAGCACTGCTCTATCCAAAGAAATATTCAAAAAATCCTCTTCACTTCCCTTCAATGTTTTTGTGTTATAGAAGTGATTCAAGATTTTCATAAACTATTAGAAGTTGTCACACCCCATCACTCTAGCGATATTTTTATGGCCATGCAAACTAAAATCCCCCTGAAGTGGATTAGAAATCATTGGTCTCTTTTTGTATATATGTCCTCTAACTCTCTAAAGACAGACTATGCCAGCGGTCCCCAACCTTTTTGGCTCCAGGGACTGGTTTCATGGAAGACAGTTCTTCCGTGGACCGGGGTGGGAGGGTGGGAGGATGGTTTCAGGATAATTCAAGTGCATTACATTTATTGCACACTTTATTTCTATTATTATTACATTGTAACATATAACGAAATAATTATATAACTCACCATAATGAAGAATCAGTGGGAACCCTCAGCTTGTTTTCCTGCAACTAATGTAACTGCTGATTTGACAGGAAGCAGAGCTCAGTAGGTGATGTGAGCCATGGGGAGCTGCTATAAATACAGATGAAGCTTCACTTGCCCACCTGCTGCTCACCTCCTGCTATGCGCCCCCAGTTCCTAACAGGCCAGGGACCAGTCTGTGGACCAGGGGTGGGGACTGGGGACCACAGAACTATGCTCTTCCAGGATTTTTCTCACCAGGCTATTCTCATCAGTAAAAGTAGCAGGAGGGTAGCCCTGAAGATTCTGCAGTGCAGCAAGCTTCCAGCAGGGGACTGAGATCCCAATACCTGTTAATATATTCTCTATGAATTCTCTTTTGAGGCCCCCTTACCTGCCTGCATGGGAGTAGCCTTTCCAAATGTGCTCTCAAACAGGCTCACAACTCTGTCAGTGACTCTCAACGATGACTCCCTTTCTTCATCCCTAGCTGTCTTTGCATGAAGGAAGCTTGGGAGTAAGAGATAGACAGCCAGGGTGATACGGAAGTAATGGTTGTTGAAGGGATAAATTCTATTTTCTCTTTACTAATCCTTAAGGCTATTCTTTAGAACTGGGCACAGATCATTTCTTGGTGTCAGCGGTGGGTCCTAATTTTCATGACAGAAGTTTGCTAAGCTTTAAAAAATGAAATTCCCCCTTGTCCCTGAAGTTTTGTTTATCTGTTGAATTTTTAATCAGAATACTATCTGATGGCACATATTGAATACTAAAATATTCTTTTTTATTATTTATGTTGAAGAATAAACAAACAACAACATATTTTTGGGAAAATAATGCATTGAATTTTTAAAGAAAAGTGAACTGGAAAATAACCCAACTTTACTTCCCCATAGAATTATTTACTGAATTGCAGAAACTATGGTATAGAAATAATCTTCTAAGTGGGTGGGCAGTTTAAAAAAAAAAAAAAGAAAAGAATAATTTCTGCTAGTATAACTGTTATTAATGTTTCAGCCCTGCACACCAAGTTGAGAATTTATTCTTTATTATGTAGTGTCTTCTATTCAAAATCATTCAGTGAATCTTTCAGTTATTAATTGCACATGGGATTTGTTTTTGTGCTATGATAGCTCCTCTGGAAATGAAGTTATAACACAGGCTATGTGCAAATTTACAAGGTGCTAATGAGCTTTCTTCAAACACCACAAATTATTTAAGTAACTTAATGCTGGTGTTATTTTTACAGTGTCAGAGGAGTTTTCACACTAATGTGAGGCAGCCACATAATTTATTTCTCTGTTTTCAAACTTCTAAGTATAAATTGAAAGCATAAGCATGATGTCAAAGAGAATGACATTAATTTATTTCTTTCAAATTGTTATATGTTTAAATCTATTTTAATTCTAGAGAAATACAATACAAAAAAATATGATCGATTTTGATCTTTAGCAATCTAAAATATTTTGTTACAGCTTTGAGATAGGAAAAGTATAATAGGATGTCCCTACATTTAAGTGTTTATTTTTTATTGATTTTAGTTGTATGTACTTTATTAAAATTTGATCTATGTATATATTTATATTAAAAATCTCTCTGTGATAACAGTTCTTATTCCATCACACTTGAAATCAATTGGATTCTTGTTTTATATGGAGATATAAATGTTGGAAACCATAGATTTTCTGTTTTTTAAAGAAATTCCTAAAGTGGAAAGCTAAGTCTAATTTGCAGTGGCATGTAGGGCTAAGGGCCCCGGAGAAAGGCAGAAAATTCCAAAAAGTCAGTGAAGGTTGACTTTTGTTCTCATTTGGGTTTAGCACTTGCTTTGAGTTCTTGAGGTTACAGGAGATTTACTAGTATGATTCTAAATCTAACAACTGAGAAAATAGGAAATGGTGAAGAGATAGACAATATTTTTAAGATCTCATGCAGTGAAGATGGCATCCAATACAAATTTAAAACCTAGGCACACTTAAATTCCCACTAAGTACAATAGCCCCCTGCCCACTGTGGTTTCAGTTACTGGAGGTCTACCATGGTCCAAAAATATTAAATGAAAAGTTCAAGAAATAAACAATTTAGAAATTTTAAATTGTGCACCGTTCAGTGTGGCAGAATGAAATTTCCTGCTGTCTCACTCTGTCCTGCATGATATGAATCTTCTCTCTGTCCAGAGTTTCTATGTGGCATCAGTTGCCTGCCCATTAGTCACTCAATAGTCATTTCAGTTATCAGATAGATTGTCCCAGTATCACAGTGTTTGTTTTCATGTAACCATTATTTTATTTAATAATGTTCCCCAAAGCAAATGAGTAGTGATGCTGCCAATTCGGATGTGCCAAAGAGAAGCCCTAACATGCTTCCTTTAAGTAAAAAAGGTGAATGTTCTTGACTGAATAAGGAAAAAAAAAATCATGCTGAGGTTGCTAAGATCTACAGTAAGAATGAATCTTCTACCTGTGAAAATGTGAAGAAAAATACATTTGAACTAGTTTTGCTGTTGCACCTCAAACTGCAAAAGTTACGGCCACAGTCTGTGATAACTGCTTAGTTAAGATGGCAAAGGCATTAAATGTGTGGGTGGAAGACACATATCGAAATGTGCTCCAAATGACAGCAATCAGGTTTTGATACTGTCGGTGATTTCGGGCATCTACAGGGTGTCTTGAAACATTCCTCTTGGATAAGGGAGGACAAATGTAAAAAATAAAAAATAAAAAATATTGAAAATTGGTTTCAACACTGATATTTTCAAGGACTGAATTTCTAAGGTGATTTTTTACCTATGGTGGCAGAATTTTTAACCCTTTTGGGTCCTCCAGATTCAGCATTTAACCCAAGTTTCAGTGCTTACTAAGTGAAGCATCTTGAAAAATTTATTTACATTCTTTAAACTCCAATTTCCTCATCCCTGAGACATAAATGATAATAATGTATTTTGCATAAGGTGGTTTCCAGGCTTAAATGAGTTAATAAAATTTAAGTACTTGGCTAAGTGCCTGAAACAGATATCAGTTTCACAAATTTTTAATAATGTTTATTATTCAATAATTTTGCTAAATAATGTGATATATTACCTAGGCCCTATAAAACACCAATAATAATAATGACATAAAATGATAATCAAAATTATAATATGTGCTTATATAGTTAACTCAGTACTTTATATAAATTCAATCTGTCAACAACTCTAGATAGAGATAAATAAAGTGGTGCTCAGAGAGGCAAAGTAACAAGAGTGAAGACTTACAAGGTAAAAATAACTGTAAATCTAACCTATGGCTACAGTTTTAAAGAGAGATCTGATTCTTAAAAATTGTCAATGTCAACCCAACATGCTCATTATTAGCAAGAACAAGTAGTAAGTTCTATCTCACATTATTATTTTTAAGTCTTTGAAACCACAGCTTCTTTATTTATAAGTAATGCAAATCCAAATCAGGTTTGAATATGTGGAACACACTAATTGGCTTCTGATTTTAAAACCACATTTTCAAACATATGTGCCTTGTACGTTTCAGTTAGGGTTTCGGACATGTACCACAGAGTAGCACTTTGCCTTGATACTTCTGCTCTGCAAGCAGATGGTGAATGCCTTGCTGATTTTCAATTAAGTGCATTTTTTTCAGAAACATTTAAAGTAATAAGCATCCAGAAATTTGGGACATATACAGTCTGATTCTATAGATGGAGAGAAATAAATTTTTGATAGTACAAAGTTTAGGTAGTTCCCGAACTGATGAATTTTTTCTCTAAGGTTTTCAAATGCAATTTTTCTTCGTTTCTTTGTGTTGGTTATCCATTTCTCTTGCATATCATTGAGTTTTCTTGCAATCCATGTTCTAAATCCTTCTTCTGTCATTTTAGTGTTCTGAATTTGGTTGCTGTCCATTGCTAGAGAGCTGATGTTCTCTTTTGGGGGTGTGCTTTCTGTTTGATTCTTCATACTTGCAGAGCTCTTTCACTGATTCTTTCACATCTGGATCAGCTGTTGCTTCTTACCTTTAGATTTTCATTTGGATAATGACACACCCTGTTTAGTCTCTGGGACAGTAGGTGGTGTTCGTGGGTGAGATTCGACCACACCCTGTGTGATGAGTCAGTAGATGCAGTAAAAGGATGTGCAAATTGACCTCCCTGTCAGTAGGTGGTGCTTGCTGGGAGGGGCAAGCTGCAGTGTTATTTTTGGGTCCTGTAACCAGCTCTTGTTCCTCTGGGGAGACACCCTAGTGCCTCAGGTGGTGGGTGGGGCCTTGGGATTTCCAGGTGTGTCCTTATTCTCCACCTCAGTGGGGGTAGGTGAGGGAATGAGTCTGGGCAGAGCTGGGTTGGGTGAGCCTGCCCTTGAGCTCCACAGATGCTATTAGCAGGGGTCAAAGGACTATTCTCTGCTTCTGGGCAAAACAGCCAGGGAGGGACTAAAATGGCCCCACTCAGCTGAAAAGTCTGCATGTTATGGGGACTGTCTGAGATTAGCAGTCTAGAGCAAGCCTCGCTCATTTATACCCTCCCCTATTCTGAGGTTTCTCCTGGGCCTCTGCCAGCAGGCAGGACCTCAAGCCAGTGGCTCTCTCCTGGCTGTGATGCTGGCTGCAAGGTTCCCTGCCCAGGATGGCAGGCTGAGCTGGGAGAGCAGTTCTCTGTGGGAGGAGGGTTTGCCCCTCAAGCATCTGATCTGCCCCTGAAGGCACACACACCTCAGTAGGCTTCTTCACAAATGTCCCTCCTGTGCCCAGGGGGCAATGTGATTGAGACATGGGTGAGACCTGGGTCTATGAAATCTGGTCTGCAGGCCTGTCCCTGGGCCTCAGAGATCAATCCCTGACCCTGCCAGGGAGAAGAGTGCTGGTCTCAAGTCACCCACGGGGCACCCAAGCTGGATCAATGTCTCTCTGCCTCAGGATTTGCCCAACTCTGCTGGAGTCACCAGGCAAAAAGCACCTGGGAGGGCTGGCGGGTAGGGAGCTTACAGTCTGAGTACCCCTCAGTCCACTGTAGGGCCCCAAAATGAAAGGTCCCATTCCCTGCAGATGCCTCTGGGTGGTGGCTAAATTGTCTCTCTCAGCAGCCACAGGTAGAGAAGGGGAAGGGGAGAATGAGGCAATATGGTGCCTGCTGATTGGCTCTGGTCTGTGGGCTGGGAGGTACCCTGAGGGAGGTGCCCTGAGGGAGCTGGGAGTCTGGTGCCCTGTCTGCAAGAGGCTCACCCCTCACTGGTGGCAGCCGTCTCTGGGTTGGTGATGGCAGGTCTCTCCAACCACTCAGGAGCCCACCAGCAGTCCAAGATGCAAGGGAGAGGAAATTTATTCACTTCACCGACCCTTGTCTCTGGTCTCCAAGCCTCTCAGGGGCCTTTCTCCCTCCAGTTCTCCTCTGCAACTTCTTCCTGTGGAGTCTCCTGTAGTTTCAGGCACCCTTCCTCAGACCTTCATCTGATCTATGTTTGTCTGTCTATTTATTTTTTTTCTCTTTCTTCTAAAATCTACTTTTCTTGCAGAGACACTCTGGCTGGCAGTTTTTCTCGTCGACCATTTTGCCCCTCCCTCTAATTTCTCATTGTTTCTTCCACTTAGGCTAGGCTTTAGTAAATAAAGACAGCTCTAATCTATAGTGTAGCTTTTGGGTAACTTACCTAACTCTGATTATATAGCTGCAAATTGGCAGATGTAAAATTCGTTTAAATATTGTATCTCAAATTTCAAAAGGAGCATTTGTGTTTCCTTCAACTGTGTATTTTAAAATGAGAAGACATGTTAACTGCTAAATTTGGAGGTTGGAGTTTGGAAGTTTATACTTTACTTCGTTTTAACCAAAAAAAAAAAAAAATCTATCTTTGCATATTAAGCACATGAATTTCAATTTGCTAACAATCTAAGAAGGAATAACAGAAATAATTAAGAATGCTACATCAATTTCATATGCTAAGGATATCTTTATATCTCCTACTAGCTCTAAGCTTTTTATTTTCAATCATCTTTATTGATAATGATGATCATACAATTTTCACACCATAAGGAACCTTCGAAGTTATTTTGTTCAAAGTCATTTTTGTATGGTTTCAAAAGATGAAAAACAGAAAAGTTAATACAAATTTCCAAAATGACTCAGGTAATGTAAGAAGAAATTCAACCCTGATGTGATTAAGGTTAAATGTGGTTTCCACCAAACACTAAATTGTTGGCACAAATTGCCAATTAATGAAACAAATTTATGATATATTCTGATATTACAGCCACCTTATGCTATTTTCCTCACAAAGACAATAAAACAAAATTGTATTCTCTTCTGGACGTCTATTTACTGGAGATAATCCCATTAAAACAAGTAACAGCAGATACCTTAGAAGGAGATATAAACCAAACTTACACAAAACTTAATGTGGAAGTATGTGTGTTCATATACACATACTTACCTAAATATGGTCACTAAATACACACCTTTATATTTGCAAAGTCTGTGCAAATACACATATAACCACCCTGGAACAATCATAAGGAGCTGTGAAATATGTTTTAGTGTAAGAATTACTAGTGTATATACAATAGTGATACTTATTAAATATCCGTTAATGTGGAGCCTTCTCAGTTGATGAGCATTTCATAGTGGAAAGAGATTTTGACTCTGACCAAGATGGAAGGGAAAAAAAGTACTCAGTAAAGGCAGAGTTCTAAGTGCAGGTGCGCTGAAGGGACTTCACTTCTAATATCAGATCCTTCTCAAATTCTATCGGATGTTCACGCTATATTTCTATCCTTATGTACTACAATACATGCCATACCAATATGAGTTACATTGCCAAACATTTTGGAGGAAGTTGAAATTGATTTTGAAACATTTCAGATACATAAAATGTATAAAGAATATAAAATTTTTCTATCTCCTCTATTAACAAATAAAACTTAAAACAGAGTTTAATCCTCCATATAATTCTTCACTGATTGTATTACTCTTTCCCATAGAGGTACTTAAAATTGTGAATTCGTGTTTATTCTCCTACTATGTCTCTTTATATTTTAATTCATATATATGCAATCTGAAACTTTGTGAATGAACTACAACTATTTGCATCAACATAAATGAATCTTTAAAACATAATTCTATATGAAAATAGAAGAAGCTAGTTGCTGAAAAACCATGTGTTATACATAACAGCAATTACATGAAGTTTTACTCAGTTTTATGTCTATGTATAAATAAAGATTTTAAAATTCTCTATGTCTCTCCTAGTTTCTACTGCATGTGGCTTGCTAAACAATACATAACATTTACTTAACAAAAACTCTATCCCCTACTTATGTTCGCTAATAGAATCTTACCAAATTGATTTTGTAACCTAGAAACCATGATTAATCTAATCCCTGTCTTCATAATTTCAGATCCATTGGAAGGGACAAATATTTCCTTCCTGTCTCCTAACATCTGACATTGTCACATAGCATCTAACAGCTTTATTTACCAAGATGTACTTCTAAGGGTCTGGATTTTTTGTTTTGTTTTGTTTTTTAGTGTTGATGTCATTCATACCAGCTGTTCATTCTCTATTTTTGCTGCTGCTATTTTATAACTATCTGGCTGGAATATATTATAGGTCATTTTAATTTTCCTCATCCTGTCTCTCTGTTGTACAATACAATATATAGAAAAATAGCTTCTCATCAATAGCATTTGAACTCAGAATCTATTTTATGTAAGACTCATATCCTCTGATATATGTGGAATAAATATATTTCTCTGTTAAATGCTTTAACACAAAGATCTTCCTTCATAAGGTATGAGAGACCATTTAAGTCTAACAATAACCTAGGTTGCTGCCACTTTTCTTCCTCTGTTTTTGTCACACAAGCAATCATTGTGCATTCCTGTGTTATAGATGCACATCTATCATAGAAAGTAAAAACAACAATTAAATTAATTATGTATTCTCAATAAGATTAAGAAACAGTAATAATGCAAAGAAGAAGAAATCACAGCACCAAATAGTTGAATTCCAAAAACCCTAGATGGATTTCGCATTAGAATTAAATGACATAAAAACCAAAGTTACCCCTAACCCTTATCAAAAGTTCTGATCGCCTGTGAGAGCAGAAACAATCACATCAAATATGTATATTGAGGAAATGTAATGACAAGCAATGAAACTTAACTGAAGCGCTCTTGGCCATTCTAGCCAGGCCTTCAGTGGATTAGAGGCACATACTATTAGGCATTTGCTCTTGCTATTGCTATTTAACGTCAGTTTAATGTAGACAAGGACACCGTTCTTCTGCTCCATTTACATAAGTCAAAGTTATATTCCAATATGTGCAAATGCAGAGTCAACCTGGGGGAAATTTACTAACAATATTAAAGAATCAAACTCACCAGTAAAAACGTGCCAGCTTTGCTAGTAATGATAGACGCATTATTAACATTCCTCATTACTGTTGGCATTTATGTTTAAATAAGAAACTGACAGACCAAATAGAGCTTATTAATTTGTTTTGAAAGATGGCTCTTTAAATAAATATTTTACTAACAGAAATAATTGCATTATATCAATAATCAGTTATTTCACTGGAATAAATTATATT
>RJWJ010025053.1:0-24259 GCA_004363605.1 Indri indri | reverse complement strand
AAACAGAAGCCCAGAGAAGAGAAATAACTTACCCAAGGTTATACAAATGGACAATGGAAAACCCTATAAAAAAATGAGTTGCAGTGCAAATTGTTTGTTCTCCACACTTTACAAAAGAATCTAAATAAAGCTGATTTTCAACAAAAAATACACAAACATGCTAATATACCATGGTGGGAATTTTTTACTTCCTCCAATAGCAAATTCTTCTTTATCATTTGATGTAGTTAATAGTCCATAGATACTATGAATTATGAATAGTATGCTTTTATTGTGCCTCTGTCATTTGGAACTCTGTGAGTAAACACTAGAGTGAGAAGTGCATACTGCTTCTCAATCCGGCAAGTGCAATCTCAGGAACCGTAAGTATGTACCACAACACACACCACCTATTCAGTGAGATGGATCAGTAGGAACTGCCCTTGTGAAGTACAATTAGAAAGAAAGAAACTGGTTCCTGGTTATCTTGATGTATTAGTAGTATATCTTGATGTGTTATAAGCTACGTAAAACATGCCTGAGTAAGTACCTCTTTTTAGATGAGTAAATAGTAGTAGCATTGATAGGTTAGATTATGTAATACTAGCGAAGGCCTGAATCTGTAATTCCCTGGTTTTTATTCCAGTGTTGGATGAATTATGAGGTATTGAACTATCCTAAGACTCTCTTCTCTTGGGCTAATGATCAGTTTATTCACTGAGTTATTCATTCAATAAAAACATCTTTATTTTGTGAAAGCCACAGCACAATGAAGATTAAAAGAAAAGGAAGGCACAAAGCACATAGTAATGCAGTATAAAAATAAATAACAAAATATAATACTTTCAGAAACCACTGGGTAGAAAGTATTATATATGACAGGTACAGATAAAAATACTTGTCTACTGTGGAGAGTTCATAGATGGGAGATACATTTTCTGGATTGTAGGATTAAGCAAAAATTTTATAAACGAAACTACTTTCAACTTAGGCCTTGAAGAATGGGTATGATTTGATGGACTGGACAAACGGCATTAGGGTAAGTGTTAAAAAGACATCTTATGCATACAGAACTCACCAAAAATACGTAAGGGTTTAAAAATCTACAATTGGAGAATAGGGGGTAATTCAATTTGGTTAAATCTCAGAGTCTGGCAAACAAACTAGTAAAGGAAATTAAGGTCAGAAAGGCAAGTTGAGGCCAACTTGAAGAGTACTAGATACCAAATAAAGGAATTTTAACTCTCTTCTGTAAGCAATGGCAATTCATTGAAGACTTACGAGCAGGAAATGAATGTAATTAGAACTTCTTAGAAAGGACACAATCTGGCAGGAGTATGCAAAGGAAAACATTGAGGAAGATGTGAACATGAGAAGTAGACTAATAAGGAGTCTGTTCCAGTGGTCTAGTCTAGAGGTAAAAGATGCCAGAGTGGAGCAGGGAGTGGTGGCAGGATGCTATGAAGCTGGTGTGAGAGATCAGATGTGAGCACTGCTCCAACTTGCTGCTCTAATGCCCGTGCACAAGCTCTTTGCTCTGCGTGCAGTAGGGCTTTTCTCTCTTGTATTTCTTATTAAAGAAGATAGATATCATTCGTTACATACAAAGGATTAGTATAAGCTATATGTTAGATTAAAAGCATAATAATAGTATTATGAATGCCCATAAACCCAAGAATTAGATTCTACATTTTTCTGCTGTATATTATTCTTGTGTAAATAGAGCACCAATGGTTTATCTAGTCTCCTTTCATGGCTATTTGAGTATTTTAAGTTTTTATTACTCAAACATTGCTCTCATGAGCATTCTTGTATATGTCTCTTGGCTATCACCCCATGAGTAGGACTGCTGGATTATAGGATATTTGTTTTAATTACTTTCATAATGCTAGGATTGATCAGACTTTGTTTCTTTTGAATCAGGTTTGGTAAATTATGTTTTTCTAGGAATTTGTCCATTTTCCAGTTTCCAAATCTATTGATGTAATGTTGTCCCCAGTTCTCTTGTCATGTTTAACTTCTGCTTTATCTGCCATTGAGTCTCTCCTGTTTTTACAGCTTTATCGAGGCCTAATTTCATACAGTAAACCACACACATTTAAAGTGCCTAACTTGGTGAGGGTGGCCCTAGCCATGGCTTCTCATGTCTTCTGCCTGGAGAGTAAGTGACTAACAACACCGATCTCTGAAATCCGTCACTGTGTTTGTGCTGAGGCCACAGGTCCCCCAGGCTGCTTCTACCCAGTGACCAAATGCAGCGGGGCACCAAGGTAGGCCCATTCCTGCAAGAGGCAGGACTCCCCATGAGCCTTGCCAACATTTCTTAGAACTCCATTGTAGTCTAAGACCTTCCTGTTTTCCATCCTGCTTTCTTTACCTTCCCTCTCTCATACCTGGGTCAGTTCTGCCACATGTCTGAGGGCTCACCCAGCCTCCTCTGGATCCCTCCTTCAGCTTCCTCACAGTCTATTGCCCCAGTCGATCTCTTGCAATCTGATCTTGTCATGGTATTTGCTTCTCGAGGACTCACCTAACTCATGCGTGTGCACTATGACACCATCACCACGATCAACACAATGAACATATCCCTCAGCCATCACTCCCAGCCATCTCTTCTTGCCCCCTTATAATCCATCCTTTCTTCCTTTCTTCCACCCTGTCCCCACACAACCATGCAACCATGGATCTGATTTCTGTAACTATAGATTAATTTGCATCTTTTATTAGTTGATAGAAATGAAATCATACAATATATACCCTTTATGTATGGCTTTTTAAATTCAGCATAATTATTTTGGGACTCACGTATGTTATTGCATCTATCGACCATTAATTCCTTTTATTGATGAGTAGTATTTCACAGTACAGATATACCACAATTTGTTTATCCATTTGTTATCCACTATCTAATTTGTTTACTGTATGAGCATCTCTTATAGAAGATTTGGGTTGTTTTTAATTTTCAGTTATCACAACTAAAGTTGCTAGGAAAATTCATATTTTCATCTTTCTTGGAAAAATACCCAGAAATGGAATGGCTGTGTTATATGACGAATGTATGTTTAAATTTGTAAGAAATTGACAAATGGTTTTCTAAAGTGTTTTTAAGTGGGTTTTATGCCTTTTCACTCCTATGTTTAGCCACTCTAGCTGAACATTTATTGATTACATTAGCTTTTATAAAAATAACTTTTGGCTTTGTTGATTCTTGATATTATATGTTGCTTTTTACTGCAGATTAGTTTTCCATTTCATTGATTTCTTTGCTAATATTTATTATCTCCCTCCTTAATTTTCCATTGTCTTTAAAGAATGTATTTTCAAGATATTCTCAAGGTAGTCTTCCCTCTGTAGAGTGTGCCTTCCACCCCATTAACTATGCGAAGAAACTGGGTGTAATCTCTCAGCCTGGTTAGGAGTTTATGTGTGGAACTGTCCTGTCTATGCTCATTTCCCAGATTCTGTTTAGCCTGTTGGCAAGGGTGCTCTGTGCTGTGTGATTAAAAGAATTTATGTTAGATGCCACCACTTTAATTTCTGTTATATATACTGAAGCAGAGTCCCTAGTAAGGCATTTTCTCATGTCATTATAAATGTTTAATTCGGTTCAGGCCAGGAAGGGTACCAAAGTTGTGTCCAAGCAAAGCACATAACATATTACAAGGGAACATCAGAATGTGATCAGGATACAAGCTTGGCCATTTAATAAAAAATGCTAAGTTAGAAATCACAAGACATGTACCTTAAATAGTTTACCGTGACTTAAAATATTTAAATGTTAACTTATTTGCTAGTCTTTCAAGGTGAGGCCAAGTCATTTTCTTTGAGTATGTGTGAGTATTAATGAATGTCAAGAATTTCGAGTTTTAGTTCTTTTAAGTGAAGCAAGAACAGAAAAAAACAGCAACCCTCACAAAGCCGTTTGAATACGGAATCCTATATATATATATATATATATTTTTTTTTTTTTTTTTTTTTTTTGAGACAGAGTCTCACTCTCTTGCCTGGACTAGAGTGCCGTGGCGTCAGCCTAGCTCACAGCAACCTCAAACTCCTGGGCTCAAGCGATCCTCCTGCCTCAGCCTCCCGAGTAGTTGGGACTACAGGCATGCGCCACCATGCCCGGCTAATTTTTTTCTGTTTTTAGTTGTCCAGCTAATTTCTTTCTATTTATAGTAGAGATGGGGTCTCACTCTTGCTCAGGCTGGTCTCAAACTCCTGAGCTCAAGCGATCCTCCCGCCTCGGCCTCCCAGAGTGCTAGGATTACAGGCATGAGCCACCATGCCCGGCCAGAATCCTATATTTTTTATAAATTTACTTTCAATCTTCTAAAAATCTTTTGTCCACACCTGATTTGGCAGCAATTTCTTTTAGTTACTCACCTTTATCTGGTTATTACAAAGCTTTACATTTCTCTCTCTTAGAAATAGATCTCTTTTGCCTTCATATTTTATCAGTATAAACAATATTCAATTAAATTATACAATCACAGTAAAAGCACATCTGACATAAACAGCTTTGGGAATATACACTACCGAATCTTCATTTGTGTACAGCTCAAGTAGTGAGAGCAGAAGAACATGGGCCTGGGAAACAGGGCACATGACGGCAATACTGATTTATTGGAGTGTCTTTTAAAGAGCTTTACTCTATCAAAAAATATAAATTATTTTCAGGGTTGATACAAATAACATAGTTCTACAATATTAGCACCTACGTCCTTAACAAAATGTTGAATATATTGTGGAAATCAAATCTTTACAAAGACTGGTGGTGCTGATAAGAGCATTTTCAATACAATATAAATTCATTTTATACTCTGGTCTAAGGTGAGTCTTGTAACTTGATTTTGTTATTCAAGTATTTAATCACCCCAGATCTTGAAGAGTGACGAGTATGGCACACTTGATTATTTGTTTTGAGATAGAAAATTTCTGTTACACATGAATCAAGGAAGCACATGATTCACATTTCATACGCTTCAAGGAGGGAGGTTCTGCTTTATTTTAATAACAACCACAGTTTAATGAACTATTCCTTGATCCACTTACAGAATATTCATACTAAGCACTCTGCATACATGATCCCATCTAATCCTTAACAAACTCTCTGCACAGGTATTATTGCTGGATTGTACTTAGGAGGACGCTGAGATTCAGCCTGCAAGAGTTTCAAAGTGAAAGACACTCAAAAGTCATTGCTATTGTCTATGCTGTACATCTCCACAGTAGCACTCTTTGGCTTTAATGTTACTAAACATAGTAGCTTCCTTTTTTAAAAATAAAGACTTTTTTTCTAGTAGAGTTTTTTTTCTTTGAACAGGCAGGATTCTGTGCTAGGTCTTTCAATGTAGTTCACATTTGATCATCATAAGAAGCCTATATTTACTCAACTACATGAAGTAGTATTTACTCAAATCCATGGAAGAACAAAGAGGTCAGATTTAAATCCAGGTCCCTAATCCCAAAGCCAGTGATTATTCGACTCTGTTCCAGGACAGGTGCATTTGCATATGGCCCCTGACTGCCACAACCCACTCGCATGTGCGTACAGTAAGGCCTCGTATCACAGATAACCAATTCCACAGGATCTGAGCCCTCCCTCACCTGCTCATCCAATAATCCTAGACCCCTCCAATCTCCTTCACCTCACCATCATCTTAAAAAGCCACAGAGATGGTCCAAGTCACACTACTGTCATAGTCACCATTGGCCTCAGGCTAGTTGAGCCCAAGATCTGTGATACGAGCACCTTCCTTTGACAAACTGGGTGCTGCGACACAGTGGTCCCTGTAGGGCCAGCAGTCCATGTGCTGGTGGGATCCTAGTGATGCCTCCAGGCACTGAGTCCCACACAGCTGTGTGAGCCCAGCAGACTGTAAGGAAAAAGGGGAACAGCGTCCACACATTTCAAGCTTTCCTGGGGCCAAAAGTATTACGGAGTTTATGAGGTGTCTGTCTTAGTCATTTGGGGCTGCTGTAACAAAGTACCATCGACTGGGTGTTTTATAAACAGAAATTTGTTTCTTATGATTCTAGAGGCTGGAAGTCTGAGATCAGGGTGCCAGCATGGTCAGGTTCTGGTGAAGGCCTCTTCTGGGTGCAGATTGCCAACTTCTCAGTGTGTCCTACATGGTGGACAGGGGGTGAGAGTTCTCGAGGGCCCCTTTTATAAGGGCACTAACCCCATTCATGGGAGCTCCACCCTCATGGCCAAATCATGTCCCAAGGCTCAGCATCCTGATACCATCACATTGGGTTTCCACTTGTCATCTGTACAACGACACCAGGTGGAGGGAGGAATGAGAGGGTTTCGCATGTGAATTTGGGGAGGGGGGACAAATATTCAGTCCATTGCAAGTGTCTTTGTGTTTTCAGTTTGTACAAAGTCTTTTTCTATTCCAAGCATCTGAATCTCAGCCACGAAGCTGTACAGAGACCCACTACTACCCTCCACTCTCATGTCCTGGGGCAAGGTCTGGTTCCTCATGCTGGAGGATGGTGATTTGATGGTGACATGTCTCTCAGCAGCCCTACCATTCCTCCCTCCACCTGGCGTCATTGCACAGATGACAAGTCAGTGAATTTCTGAGGCCCAGCTATGGACATAGCACCTCACTCCCTGTTGTAGCTCTGCAACATTCATAAAAATCAATGGCTACAGAGAGGGGCTTGACAGTGGGGCATCACTTCCCTCCCACACCAGCCACACATACACCCTGCTACAGTCCAGTCCTTGCACCACTCTGTACTTGCAAGGATCTCTCGAGAGAGCATTAGCATCTTTTGCTGCTGGTCAACTTTTTTTTTTTTTTTAAACAGAATCTCATTGAAGAAAACATGCTGAATTGGGAAGAAGTGGAAAGAAGTGCAATGGGTGAGCAAATCACAGTCTTCTAGACTGACCAAAGCAATTTTTCATTGAAGCAGAACCACTCTGGGTGCACCCAACTTTCTAGCCGCCAACCTGGCCCCCTAGCCTCGCAGTTGTCCCCCAAATACAGTCACAGCTGCTTGCCCTGCATGTGGCTTGAAAGCAATGCAGCTGATTGATTTCTGAATCCTTAGATCATAAAAAACATCCGTGTCTCTCATTGTTGGGTTCAGTCTTACCCCGTGCCCTTTGGGTCTGTGCGTTTCCTGTGAGCAAACCCAGCCTTCAATTCTCCAAGAGTCTTACCTCGATCTTTTCTCTCTCTCTTCCCTCTGTTGCTGAACCCCTGAGCCCCGGCCTCACTGGCATGCTAATTTGCTATCAGCTGATATACCTTGTGACTGCTGCCATAATTCATTGGCACTGTCTGACACTCAGATCCCTAGGTATGAACTGGGCCTCCCTCCTCCAGAAGGGAGGCAACCACAGCTTGGTGGACATGAATACTCACCTGCTGACTACCTGCCAATGCAAGGCTTTGATCCAGAGCCCACAGCACCCACGTACCTGCAAACCTTCTCTTCATCTGTCTTAGTGCCTTTATTTACTCTGCTAACAAATCTAGCTGGAGTGAACTTTGCAGATTCTGGTCACTTCTGTATGAAGCTGCCCACTATCACTCAAACTCTTAACTACATACTCTGGGAAAAAAGGAATTTATGTGGAATTCTCAAACCTAATCTCCCAGCTCAACATCAGACCCATAACATCAAAACATAGAAGCCCCTAGCAAATACAGCAGGACCTGACTTATGCTGTCCATTCTTTTGTGGCAAATATTTTATGTACATGTAATTGTTTGATTATATACATATATTAATATATTTTCTTTACATTTAAATTATAAGCTCCTTAGAGGCAAACATGTACTTAGCACAGTCCCTTAATTGAAGTAGTTGCTCAGTGCGGTATGATAAATTGAGTTGCATTGGTTAAGAGACGAACTTCTGTATGTGCATTCTACAGTGTAATTTCTCAGCTTGCGTCTGTTTCAGTCTTTTCACAAATATTTATTGGGGGCCTAGTACATGCTGGGCAATCTTCCTGTGATTCCACTTCAAAGTCAACAGGACACATTCCCTCACAGATAATATATTGCAGTGGGGTGTCAGACAATAACTAAATTAAAAAATGTAAATGTCATGTGGGAAAAGGTGCTATAAAGAAAAAAATGGGGGAGTGATGAGAGAAAGATGAAGAGTGGTGTTTATATCAAGCGGCACGGGTATGTTTTGTCTCTTTCAGAGCTCCTGGGGGTCTCCATTCTGTTTGTTTTTGCATTTATTTAATTTTACAGTTCTGAGCAGCATAGGCTACCCATGAACTTTTCAGGCCTTTAACAAATGCTGCTTGTAAATGGTGTGCATATATATACATACATACATGTATATATATACACATACACACACACCAGACTTTTAAAAATTCCCTACTTTATTCTTTTTTCCCTTTGCATGTTAAATGTGGAAAATTCAAATGTATTTCAGCAAATATATTTGCAAATTAGTTTTCTTTCTAACAGCCCTCTGGCTTCACTGTTTTCATGCGCACCATTTATTGAACAGACAAGATCATCTATAATCGTTTTAGGTTTCAACAACAGTGTCTGGATGAAATTAGCAAACTCTATCATTTTTCTCAAACCCTAAGCCCACTGCCCTGATGCTTAACAAGCTGACATTCCTGAAAACCCTTGGTGACAACCACTAGATGCATCAGCGGCTCTTCAGAGCTACTTTGCGTGCTAACCTGGAGCAGGCACTAGGACCTCCCCAGCGCCGAGCGGCAGCCGCGCTTCACCACCCGTCAGAGGGACTGAGCCGCTGTTGCTGTTACACAAGAAGCGAGCAGAGCAGGCTGCATCGGCAGCCACTCAACATCCTTCCCCTTCTGGGCGCTTAGAAGGTATTTACTTGCGATTTATCACTCAGGTTTTGTACACCGCCAATGTTCCTTTAGTGTTCCCTTAATCTGAACTCTGAAATGCGGTCCAGCACCTATTGGGTTAATATATTATTTTACGTTAATTTCCACAGCTGATCGAAGCAACAGTGCCATAAAGAAATGGGCTAGACATTTCCAGAGGCTGAAATCTGGAGGCATTTGGAGGTGTAAGTACGTGGGTCCCAGATCTCTGACGTGCTGGCTGTGTTAGTTGCGTCTCTTCACCTTCTTCCTCATTGAAAGAGCCAATGTAAGATGCCATCTGCATATTTCATTCATAAAGGAAAAGCACCTACATGGTGACAGAAACCACTAATGATGGGCCTGAAACTCCACTTTGGAGCGGCTGTGGGTTTGCAAGAGAAGCTGGGTTTGCAACAGAGTTTGGATGGAAAAGAGATTTTGATCGGGGCTGCAGACTGCGTGGGGCTTGGATTCTGCTTTTCATTTTCCAAGCTCAAAGACTCTCTTTCTAATCATTGCTGTGGTGCAATGTAGGAGTCTTTTCGTGCTTTCTTATTTCTGCAGTCCAAATACTCTTATCACAGACGGTAGATTGCCAGAAAAATGTTAAGCCATTCGATGCCTCCCAGTGTAAAGCCACTGAAGAGAAATCTAGTTTGCTTTTCCTTGACTATATATCACATGCCACATACTTTTTCTTGACTCACTAGCACAATTAGTAGATGGCACACAGAAACATTAAAAAACAATAATAATCTAAGATTCCCTTTTCCTGTTCAACAATAAATTTCATCATGCATGACAATTTTTTCATCATGCTATTAGAAAATCCAAATGATTATTTATGATTTTATGGGGGAAATTGGAAATTCTCCTTAAGTTTTTTACAAATCAATGAAGATGCTTTTTTAGGGCCTTGGTGATGATTTTATGCATTAAAGGCTCTTTGAAAATTTTAAAGCCTTGACAAATTGTTATTTATAGTTTTCACCACAGTGATTAATTTAAATTTATGTATCTTATTTCAAAATGTAATAGGTAAATGTGTTCATAAATGAATAAAATATTGAGTTCTGTCAATTGTCAATTCATGGGAAATTTTAAGATAAACAGTGCTATTAAAATTCATTTCAGGAAAGAAAATATGTAACCAAGACACAATGGAGAGCATCAATATCTTAAAAATGTAACTTTAATGAAAAACTTTTGTTAAAGAATTTTTAAAACGCTCTTAATGATTCAAAAATTTATATATTTAAGTTCCCTGTATTTGATGTATTGAAATACCTTGAATGAGATTTCAAAATATTTAGGTATCAAATTTTTGAAAAGGTATCTGTACTTCTCTTAAAACTCTTTATTTGGTAGGAGAAAGAGGAACAGAGGATATAAGGGAGGAAGAGACAATTTTATTTTACTGTTCTATACTTTTTATATTTTGAATATTCTGATCTAATATTTGCTACATAAGTCCGCTACATATATATATTTAAAATGTAACTAAAATTACAAGTGATTGTAATCATTAATTTGTAATATCCTTAAGATGCAAATGAATATAAATATGTAAAAAACTTGTTAATTTGCTATATATAATAATATTTCTTAGGCAGGACAAAACGTTTTTGAAGATAATAACTTGCTTCCGAAAGAAGTAAGGGAAATCGAATTGGGCTTAGTAATAGACTTTCATTATTTTCTGAAGCAAAAGTCATTTTTTTAACTTATGTTTGCCAGAAAGATGCCAGAAAGATGTTAACTGAGCAACCACAATTTATTTTCAAGTTGGTGTACACTACATAACTCCATAAACTTTGTGTTGGTAAAACTTTTCCTTTCTCTTTTTTTAAAAAAAACTTATCCATGTTCTAAGTCTGTAAAGATGACTCAAGTCTTCAAATTAAAACTTAGTTTTGAAAATTCTTGCCCAACATATAATGATTTGCAGACTTAAACTTCAGTTTTATGTCTTTCTCATCATTACACATGTCTAATTAATAATTTTAAAATAACTTCATTTTATGTTGAGTTTTAAATTCATTGAATTCAATGATGACAGGGGAAAAAAAATCCCAAGCACACAGACATTATTCGGAATTAGATATTCTTCTCAGAACATGAACTTCCTGAATTTAAATCCTGAAATTAAGTCCACTGGCTAGACCTAATTGACTGAGAAGACAATTGGCAGAATGCTTAGCAGGAATTCAGGCTTGTTGGCAGACAAGTGGGGCTTAAGCTAAACAATAAAATGCAAAGGCTAAAACTAATTTGTGAAAGTGTGAAAGGAGTGATTATCTGGTGATTTTGATGCTTGAAGATATCTCAAGACCTTGAAAAGTCATGCAGCCCAGGAGATCCAAGTGAAGATCAGTATATATGGATTTACTGGATAATGGTAAAGCAGACATTTCTAATAGATGCATTTTAACATACATATTTTTAGTTAAAAGAATTTCAACAAATGGTTGAATCTGGTTCTGCTGATTTCACTGTTAGCGATACTTTTTTTTTTTTCATAAAAGACAGAACATAGGGATTCTTTTAAGAATACTTACTAAGACATTTTTAAAAGGTAACTTCTACATTATTTCTACATGGAAAAAGATAGTTTTACATTATTAAACCATCCAGAAGGAGCTAACATAAAGGGAGGAGTACCAGCAAAATTGTTCTGGTATTGCAGTTTGCTTTTATTTTTGTTTTCTGAGCGCCTGTGCTTTGTGTAAGAAAAGCTGTCGTCTAGCAGAAGTCACAGAAAAATGTAGTAAGTCAGCCAGGGCCCAGCTTCCAATGATAAGCTTGTGGGAAACAGTGTTTGTTGAAAGGATGAAGAAATAAATGTAAACAAATGACAAGTGATCCCTTTTTACTTGTCCTGAAAGGTAATTACAATTCTAATGTGAGTTTTTAATCTGTTGGCCACATACACATACTGCAATAAATAAGAATTACATGTAACTTGAAATTTTCTTTTGAAGTCCTGTTATGATTTCCCCTTAAATAAAAGATGGCATGAGAGTATATAAGCGGTGTGTCATCTCCACATCAGCTACAGTTGTGTGAACCAGGAGGAACGAAATATGTATTTTGTTGAAATTTATCAAAAGGGGGAGGTTATTATCCATATAGTTTTGGGAAGGAAGATGCTTTTCTCAAAAGCAAAGGTCTTATCGTTTCCAGAATTGGCGGTTACTTATAAAGAAATAAGTTTATAGGTATGGCGCAAAGCTTTTAAATATATGAGATTTGGTCTTTGAGTATAAAAGCCCAATTAACAGTATGGAATGTGTGCCATGCATTTGTTGATCAGCAGGTTTATCCAAAACATTATTTTAACTTGTCCCTCCTGGTTTATACAACTATAACTGATTTGGACATGAGCTACCACCAATACACTCTCATTCCCTTTCCTTTAAATCTTTTATTTAATAAGAAGGGAGTTAAAAACTCTAAGGAAACCTGTTGATAAATATTAATCATGATTCCACAGATGTTTTAGTTGCAAATAAGCTTTGCTATTCCCCATAACATAATGTGATCATTGTAGTTGGCACGTTGGAATCAGTGTAAAATTTTTTGGACATAGCATTTAATGCCTTTGGATTATCTTTCTTTAATGCACATTTATTGATCTCTCACTGTATCCCAGGTATGGCAGTTAGATCAGTAAACATAATGTATCCCACCTTTCATGCTCTCCATTATTTTGTGACGGGACATAGGCAAAAACCAAACAATTAACTATTATTAACCAAATACATTGTTATTAAAATCATATTGTTATTGCTATCATAACTTATTACAGATTAAATACACCAGAATATATCTGATAAGTGCTAATTTGAAAATGAAGAGAGTGCTATGATACAGAATGACTTTGTGGCTTTATTAGATGGGGTTGAATAGAAGACTCCTTGCAAAAGTGATGCAGGTCAAAGAGGCAGCCAGATAAGGAGACGCAGTGTGCTGCAATAGCAAGAGTGCAAACCTAGAAGCCAAACCTGCTACAGTTTAAATTCATTCTATGTGGTCCTAAAACCTTGGTATCTTGAGCAATTTATCCTTTGAGCCCCTTTGGTAGAACTTTACAGAGTTTTGACAAGAGAAAAATGAGATAATGTATGTTGAGTGTTCATGCCAATATCCAAGCAAATTTAATTTCCATGCTGACTTATAAAGTTTTGCAACTTTATGAATTCACTCTTTTCAATAACCTGGTCAAATAAACAATTATTTGACTATTTTCTCACTCCTGTGCTCTTTTCTTTAAATTCTTTTGGTGATTCTATCAGACAGTTCAGGGAGAAAAGACAGGCACGCCCACAGACAGGTGGAAGAGAAAGCATCAGTCCTGAATCTTCTGCAGACCAAGTCTCAGTTAGTAGCTTCGTTAGATGCAGATGTTATTGATTTTTCTCATCTCCTCAGAAACCACCAACACGGTGGTTGATGGGGGTTAATTACGGTGCTGTTTCTCCCAGGGAATGCTGGATTAAGATGACTACATCCAAGGAGGGGACTACACATGTTCCCTGGGAGGACTGTGCTTACGGGGCTCAGCCTATCAAACCCAACTTGTTGAGAAGGTCAGTGAGATGAACATGTCACTTTACAGTACACAGAGCAAGATCTAGGCTCAAGTTGAAGAGGCAATTGATAAGTAGTTTTTTGATAAAATTAGTGATATAGAAAGTAGTTCACTGTTACTTGGAGTAGCTCATATCTAAACACTCTTGGAGTTTTGTCATCTCATAGGCATGCAGCCGTAAAATACATACTTGTACACAAACAACCATATATTCCCTTAGCCATACTGGCTATATTTTATTTCTAAGTGGAAAATTGCTATGGCATGACTTTTAAGCATTTTCCTCCCATTGTTCACCACATTTTCTTTATCCACTCATCAGTTGATGGGCACTTTGGTTGGTGCCAAATCTTTGCAATTGTGAATTGTGTTGTGACAAACATACGAGTACAGTTGTCTTTTTAATAAAAATGACTTCTTTTCCTTCCAGTAGCTCCCCACTAGTGGTATTGTGGATTGAATTGTGTGTCTACTTTTACGTCTTTGAGAAATCTCCATACTGTTTTCCATAGAGGTTGTACTAATTTACATTCCCACCAACAGTACATAAGGGTTCCCTTTTGACCATATCCACACCAGCATCTATTGTTTTTTGACTTTTTAATAATGACCATTCTGACAGGGGTGAGGTGGTATCTCATTGTGTTTTTAGTTTGCATTTCCATGATTAGTAGTGACGTTGAGCATTTTTTAATATGTTTGTTGGCCATTTGTCTCTCTTCTTTTGAAAAATGTCTGCTTATGTCTTTTGCCCACTTTGTAATGGGTTATTTGTTTTTTTCTTACAGATTTGCTTGAGTTCCTTATAGATTCTGGACATTAGCTCTTTGTCAGATGTATAGCTTACAAATATTTTCTCCCATTCCATAGGTTGTCTGTTTAGTCTGTTGATTAATTCTCACATTAACTTTTAAAGATAATCTTCAGTGGTATACCTCTATCAGCTTGCATAATTATTTTCCCCCCACATATCCACCCATAGTCAATTAAGTATTTATTTAAAATACCAAATAATTTACAACCTTGTTGCAATTCTATTATGACAATTACGATCCCTTTTGGGCTAACCAACACTTTTATTTTTTATTTATCATTAAGCACTATAAAATAATAAGGGCAAAATATCATAAAATATTCATATATTTGTTCATAAAACATTTCTGTACAAGTATGAGGCTATAGTTCAACTATTGGCTGGCAGCAGAACCAGACGTAGTGGCCAAAATGTGTACTCTTTAGGAAATATACTTTTAAAGACTCACATTTGGTTTTAAAAATGTGGTTTTAGTGGTGAGGAGTATATGAGTGAAAATGTGAGAGGTTGTTTTTTAAGTCAAAATTTGAATTGGAAAAACCAATAAAGGTACAGTTGGCAGAGTCTCCCAAAATACTGATCAAGGAGAAAAGTTTAGAAATTTTTATAATTATCCAAAGACTCAAAGAGGTTTAGAAAAACATGCCTTAGCAGTAGCATATGTGGAAAACACTAGGTTGAATTATCAGCAAATTAAGCAATGTGATATGGGTGTAGGAAAGCTAATGCCTGCTTGAGCTCCATTGCAGGGAACAAAGCATCTAGAGTCAAAGCATAGGAAGTGATGATACAATAACACTGTCCTACTCAATAAGGGCACAGATTTTCTGGTTTATAATAAATCTATTCCTCTGATTCTGATGCTAAATTCCTACTGGGTCTATTTTGATAACTATCATGCTCTGTGGGTAAACCTGTACTTTTAAGGTCAGAATTAACCGCATAACTGGATTTTACATGTTCTATATTGCAATATCCCTTATTTTCTTAATACAGAAAAATCTTTCAATCGCTGTATAAAATAAATCACAACCAAATCCAGTATGGATGGAATACCGAATGATTTATCTGGCATCATGAGTATTATAGGTGTCATACTTGTATCTGCATTGTTTTAATTATTATCTTGCCTTTCAATTATTTTATAAACTATTTTAAAATAACATTAGGATATAGAACTTTTTACAGACCTTACCAGACCATTCCAATTTCCTTCTATGGTAAGTTTCAGTTATTTAGAATTTTTCATTGGTCTAAATTCAAATGAGATCAAAATTCCATTTCAGATCTATAGCAACTTTGCTGTAGTCGAAAAAAGATGAGGAGACTTACTATCTGAGCATTGCATAAAGAATGACCTTTTCTTATGTCTTGGCAAGAAGAAAACTCTAGGAAAGATATAAATTTTGTGTCATTCTATGTGGATGTCAAGAGTTATCTATCTAAAGAACAAAAGGCTCAATTAATGAACAATTTCTCCTGACAAAGTAATCATTTAAATGGTGCTTTTCATTTAAAATGGCTCACCATAGTTAGAGAAATGAAAAGATGTGGTGTATTCCATGTCTGTTTGTGTTCTTTTCAGAATGGTCAAGTTTCGTTCTTTCAAGAATATTCTGCTTCCATTGATGTATTCAAACTTTTCAGTTTTAGAATATTTAAAGTGAAGTTTGAAAGGGACTTTTGAAATCTTGGCCAACACCCCCAGTTTAAAGATGACAAGCTTGAAGTTCTAAGTGGTCAGGTGCAGAGTCCAATGTCATGACATATTAGGTCTGGAAAGAGAAGCCATATCTTATCATTTTCAACCTGATGTTATTGTATCAGCCTATCATTTGGTTAAAATATAATTTCAAAAGGAAAATTATAACTCTCAGGAAAATTTAAAATGGACATGTGCAAAAGATTTTCCTTAACTCATTAGTTAATGAAGGATATCAGTAAGATGTAATGACTAGTTCAGAGAGTATAAGAAATTAGGTATATGTTAGCAATTTAAAAAACAAATATTAGGATAGTATTCTGAGGTTTAAAAAAAAGGTTAAACATTGGGGTTATCTGTTCCACCAGACAAAAATTATTTGTATTTCTACAGAACAAAACTATACAAGTTAACAAGCAACCTCGCTAAATCTGGGATTTTTAATCAATAGGAAAAAAATAAGATGAACTAAATCTCTTCCCTTAGACAGTCCCTCAGTGACCTTTGTCCCCATATGTTATTGAAAATACTTTATGCTCACTTTTGGTTTAGATCAGGGGTCAACCAATTAGGCCTGTGTGTCTCATCATTACCTGTTTTGTAAATAAGGTCTTATTGGAGCCCGGGTCCAATTATTTTCAGAGGTGGAACAAGAACATTAATTAACCCTATAGTTCTCCTTGATACTGCTCTGCCGATCTAGGGCTTTACTTTACCGAGTAACCATTAAGGCCACAAAATTCACTTCTGTCTGGAAATTTTCGTAAGGAATCTTGGGTCGGACTTTTAATCTCTCTTGTTCTTCTATCCTAAGGCTAGGAAACCAACCTCCAAACATTCCTTGCACTAGATTTCACCTATGGTACCTGTAAATTTAGGTGAACTTTTCTATTCTAGAGGTTCCCCCAAATTTGCTTAGGTCCGTTCCTTAATGGTGAGCTGCCGCCCTTCATTAAACAAGAATCCTTCTCAAATATGACACTCTAAGCATAGACTTGGTCACTGCATTAACTCATGTAGTTATATCCTGGTAAAAACAGGGACAGATTCTTATTGCTCCTATGCAAATAACCTATTACCACGGAAAATAACGAGACTCTAAAAATACCGGTTTCCAAATTCTGAATGGGTCAGAGTGACTTAGATACCATTTAGGACATTTATGTTTACGAAAGCACAATCTACTAAGAAAAAAGGTGAAGATAGCTTAAGAATAAAGTAAAAGTGTTTCCTTGTATATTGATGAAAAATAGAAATTAAAACAATGCCAACCATATTCCAGACAAATAACCACAATTAAATTTTCCTCATGAGCTCATTTAGACCTGGTGATTAATTTTTGTTCCCTTGGATCTAAGGTCAGCAGTCCACTTTCACGTAAAATGTCTGCTGGTGGATTGAAAAGAGTCTGAGAAATCATGACACATTCCACTGGTGGAGTCAGAAAGTTGTCTAAGCCATGTGGGTTAGGAAGCCCATCCCTAAGAGTCTGTTGTTTGTAGAGTACTTGGTGCTGTCTGTTCTGCAAGGCTCTGGAACTGTCCTTCTTTGTTGAAGACACCAATTCTGGTGTGTAGCTTATAGCAGAGACTTCAGGCAGGCACCAAGAAGCAGAGATATATTTGATGATGAAATTGATTGGCTGTGGTTAATTTATTGCAATAACCATTACTATCAGAATAGGCAAGAGTAAAATTCTCTAACAGGTTCTCATATTGATTTGATCAATGTTTTCCTTGTGGGTAAGAACATATTATGGAAGGCATTGAAGAATCCCCAAGGCTCTCTCAAAAAGCATGTAATTTCTAAAATATTTATATTAATATTTTACCTATAGGAATTTAGCCTAGGGAAGTCTGAACATCTCTTTTGATTTTACACTTTTTCCCAGGCAACTGTTACAATAGCATTGTACTGGACAAATTAGTAAATATAAAGCCACCAAACCTTATTATTTCTAGTATCTTTCTTTTTATAAGGTAAAAGAATAAATCTTTGTAATTTTTCAGGTGCTCTCTGGCAAATTTCAAAAGTAAATTTATGGGTGAATTTTAAAGACCACAGAGGATGACCTCCAAAACTATCAAAATATAATTTTCAAATCATAACTCTTAGGTAAATATAAAATGTGTATGTGTAAATAATGTTGTATAACATATTAATTAATGAGGGAACCAGATGTTATGATTGGTTCAGAAAAATGTGAGAAATTGTGTGTATACAAGCAAGTTAAAGATTTGTTAGGATAAAATTGCTGAGACATATTTAAAAAACTGGCTAATATCTACCAGGCCATACATCTTTGGGGTTATTTGTTCTACTAGGCAAAAATTATTTGTACATCTAATGGACAAAGTTCTACAAATTAATAAGTGATTTTACTAAGACTGGAACATTTACTTAGTAACAAAAAAATGAGACAAACTAAGTATATTGCTCTAAACCTGTGCTGTCCTATAAGGCAGCCAATAGCTATTTAAATGCGACTATTTAAATGTAATTTAAATCGATTAAAATTAAGTATAATTTAAAAATTAGTTCCTTAGTCGAGTCTGTACTTTTCATGAGCTCAGCACTTATACTTGCTGAGTGGCTACCACACTGAGCATCACAGAAAGTTCTTTAGGACAACCTAAGTGGCTATGGCCCTAGTATGATACTAAAGGAATGTAATGCGTACTTTTGTCTTATTTCCAAGTTTCAGATAATTTTTCTGACGTTTTTAATTGTGGTAGAATTTATAACCACTTAAAAGTAAAATTAGATAGTATATGCCTGCTATGTGAAAAGTCTTCATACATATCACGATCATGATCATAACAAACTGGATAATTTTATGTGTAAAACAAATGGTACATAGTATACTTTGGTAATAGCATACTCTTAAAAAATGTGTATTGTTCAAAAGCCATTTCTTGGAAATATAACACTACCAAATGTATCAATTGGGGTACTCAAGGTGATTCAATCTACCCTCACAAAACCAGAGAAGTTGGGATATTGTGAATGGTCTGGGAAACAGAGTAGGGTGAAAACAGGAAGAAGTGAGGCAAGGCAACCTCAATATCTAAAGAAATTTGTATCACCTTTTGCTTTGCTTAGAATTTTATTTTTCTATGTTCAATTATGATGAAATGGAATTACACTTATTGCCGCAAAAGTAATTTTTATGTTAAATAAAACCTAGGTTTTACAATAACACTCAATAGTGCTGTAAGGAAATACAACATCTAATAGGATGTTATTAAAATTGAGAGTGAATTTTATAATAGAGAACTACTTTACCATGAATTTCTCATGAGCAAAATGAAAGCATTATTTTCCTGAATTTCAGTATTGTTGTAAATGTCATCATTTAATAAACAAACAGCTATTAATAACTATTAGGTGCCTATTGCATAAATAGGATAGAAACAGGATCTGCCCATCTGGAGGGTGCAGACTGGCAAGGAAGATAAAAAATAAACAAATAACTAATTAATCACAAATGTTGTAAGTTTTACAAGGAAATACTGTGAGAGCCTATGAAGGGAACCCTTCTCTAGTCTGTTGGGGTAAGACCTGTGCGTTCATGAGGGATGCAATCAAGAAAGTCATCTCCAAGAAGGTGACATTTCAATTAGGAGCTGGAGGATAAGTAGGGATTTTCTAAGTGAAGGGAGGTGTAGAGGGATTAAGGTAGGAAATTTCAGGAAGGAAATATCATGCAGAAGGGCCCTGACAAAGGAGGTAGTTAGCGTGAGCATTTGAGTTTTCAATTGGATGGGACACCACTGGAGAATTGTATGTAACGACAATGTGTGAAAAAATAACCTTTGTTTTGCCAAAGGGAAGGGTACACTCACCCACAGAAACTTAATCATCAGGAATTAAAGCTTTAAGGACTTGAAAGAACAGTTTTTTAAATGTTCTTATTTCCTTTTCTGGCAAAAAGAAATAGAGCAGATTGGCACAGATTAACTTCTTATATCAAAGTGCAATTGAGGAAATACGTAAGTAGATACAGTCCTAGTGACCAGCTTCTCATTCAAAATTGCCCAACGTGTTTCCGGCTTTGAAAGAAAGCTACCCGTCTAGTAATTTGGACTTTGCACTAGGTTATCTTCTGATTACATTATGGTTCACTAGTTCACTGTTGACTTTCTGGGCTGTCATATGCAAACAAGGTTTCTTTCCCATAAATAAGGGTCAAGACTTGAATGTGCTTATTAACTTTAGGCACACCTGCTGGTGTCTCCGTTACCACGCAGAGGGAGAGGGTTACTCCACTTGTCTGGGATAACAAACTCAATTTTTTTTGCCAAAATGACTCAACCTCTATTTATGGTATCAATTATAGACCATCTCATTCAGATATCTAAATGACATTAAATTTGATTGCAGAATTTTATGTTTGCTAATGAGCTTGATCAAAATTTTATTTTTGAAGCTTATCTGGCACATTATCTTGGCATCTTTCTCTCTTTCCATACACCTCTTATGATGTATTATGTTTATCCCCCTGTTAGAAGTATTTACTGTTGTATTTGACATTTTTTCTAGAATGTGAGCACATACTAATGTCTATATTTCTGGAACTTAACATATTGCCTGGCAAAGAGAGATGTTCAATATGTGTTTATTGAGAGATTAAACAAGGGAGGAAATGAATGATCATAGATTTATGAACATACCAAGACAAAGAAAAAGTCTTTGTATGACTGATTCTCTCAAGTAAATGGATTTTTCCATTTTAAAGTAATGTGACATCTAAATTATTTGACTAAATAATATTGAAGAGACAAGATTTTTCAAAGATGAGAATATCAATAAAGTTAACAACAATATGTTCAACTTTTATTGAACACCTACTGTGTACAAATCAGCTACAGGAAAAAAGAGGCATCAGACACATTTCTTGCCTTTTAGGAATTTGTGACAAAGTTGAAAAATGAAAAAGTGTGCTTAAAAATGCAATGGCCAATGTAGAAAACATGTGCTAAATGCCAAATAAGTATAATAAAAAGTGAGAGATACCAGAGTTTGAAAGGTAAAGAACAAATGACATATTATAAATCACAAAAAAGGAAAGAGCTTACAGACTCTCTTTACAGACAGTATCTAGACTCCTTTGATTATTCTTAGATGACTAACCACTGACTCGCAATCTTGTCTTTCTGCATACATTTTTCGGTATTTATTTTATAGCCGACTGCCTTTGAAAACATTACTTATATTTTTCACATAAGAACTGGGAAGAAGAGGATGAAATTAATATTTGTTGGTCACCTATCATATCCTGGACATTGCAATCAGATTTTTCCATAATGTACCTCCATCTTAAACCTCTTCTTAGAACATAACCATATTCATCAATTTTTAATTTAATTTGCCTCTTTTGCTAATTGTGGAACAGAAGTTATCTGGACATTTTTCATAAAACAGTTTTGTCGTGGTATACTTTGCATAAAATAAACTTCAACTATTTTCAGTGTACCATACAGTGAGTATTGAAAAACGTATTATCTACGTGTAGCATCAGGGTTAGGCACATTTGAGATACAGAATATTATTATTAAATTTCCCTGATGCTTCTTTGCAGTTAACCCAGCCTTAGGCTGCCTCTGATATGCTATTTATCACTATAAATTGATTTGCCTTTTCTGGAACTGCATATAAATACTAGCATACAACATGTGCTGTTTTGTATATGGCTACTTTCACTTAGTGTAATGTTTTTGAGATTCACCCAAAACTTTGCATGTATCAGTAATTCAATTTTGCTTTGTTATGTTTGTTTTGTTTTAATTTCTCAGGAGTATTCCACCATATAGATATACCATCATTTGTTTATCCATTCTCCTGTTGATGTGCATTTAGTTTTCATTTCTTTGGCTCCTGTGAATAAAGTTTTCATGACCCCTGATTTTCAAATCTTTGTGTAGATGTATTTTCATTTCTCTTGGTAAATATTGATGCGTGGAATGGCTGAGCCACACATGCTAAGTGTACATTTAGCTTTGTAAAAAGCTGCTAAATTGTTTTCCAAAGTGATTGATGCATTTTACTTTCCCCAATACAAATGTATGAGAGCCCTAATTTCTCTAAATCCTCACCAGCACTTGATATTATTAATGCTTTTAAAGTTTAGTCCCTCTCATGAATCTGTAGCGGTATCTCACTGTGATTTTAATTTACATTTCTCTGATAGACTAATGGTGTTGAGCATCTTTATGTGAGTTTATTAAACATTTACATATCTTCTTTCAAGAAATGTCTATTCAAATCATTTGCCCACTTAGATGTGTATGAGTTCTCTATACATTCTTGATACAAATCCTTTGTAAGATAAATGTATTGCAAATATGTTCTCTTATTTTCTGTGGCTTGCCATCTATTTTTATAACAGTTTAATTTGATGTAGTCCCATGTATCTATCTTTGTGTTTTATAGTTTGTGCATGGTTTGGTGACAAGTCCACAAGACTAGAAGAATTATTCATCTCATGTCTACTATTATTAAAGTTCAGTTACTTGATTGACTCTGCCTAAGGCAGTGATAATAAGGATCTTCCTACAGAGCGATTGTATCTTACACTTTTTATTAGCTAATCCCCTGGATAATGAAACAATTCTCACACATTGTCCTTCTAACCCCTTAGATGTCTAAATAGAAAGAGTTATAGAGCCTCGAGGTTAGGAAGGAAATAACAAGACATTTTTTCCATCCTTAATTGGATAAATATTTTAGCAGTCAGACCATTTTTCTAACACACATTTCCAGAACCCATTTTTATTATAGGCAGCAATGTAGCATAACTCATCCGGATGCTAGAACAAGAAAGGAAATGAGGACCTTCTCTCCAATTTTTAATTTATAAGATAGCTGTCTGCATTTCCATAGCTTGACAGTCGAATGTCTCCAGTTGCTGTGTCACTTAACACTCAAGTAGAATCTTGCCTTGGGAACAGTTAAAGTGGTCCTATGGGTGGAATGAGAGCTTTCTAATCAGGCAGAGTTAGGCATGCAGGCTGGCTGAGCAATTCTGGCAAATCACTTCAATGTTCTGAGCCAAAGTTTTCCTCATCTGTAAAATGTAAAGCTTGGGATATATAGAACAGAATATAGTAGGCTCTCATTAAATGGTAGTTGTTCTTTGGGTTTTTTTTTTTAATTGATTGGTGATAACAAAGAAAGAAATGGGGAGAGAGATTTTATTGCTGGTGCATTGTTATTAACAGGAGAAAGGGGGTTGAGAAATTGACAGACAAAGATGACAAGATTAAAACTTGGTTTTTATTTTCAATAAATCCTACTGTCAGGTTTGGCAGTCTCGTTCTGTGTTCTCAGTTCTTCGTGTGCTCACAGCTGAAGAATGACCAGACACACCGGAAGTAAGGGCCGAGGTGAAATTTATTGAGGGGGGGGCAAGATAGGATTATAGAGCAAGAATAAGATATAGGTTTACAGAGCAAGGTTACATACGCTACAGATGACAACCGGCCCCCTTCTCGCAGCAAAAGAGAGACCTTGGTTATGGTCTGGGTCTTAGTTTATAGTATCCAGATAGGGACCTTCCCATGGTTCAGACGTCATCATCTGTCCAACCACTTTGATTGGACAGTTGGGAGTTATATGACCTGAGTCCTACTGCGCATGCGGAGCTCCCATGAGCCTCTCTGAAAGCCCCTTTGAGGGGTCGAACCGTAACAGCACCCACTTTCGTCCCTAGGAGACCTGGAATCCTTTGCTATCTACCTAACACTACCTAGGTTTTAGTCGTGATAACAATCTAATTATGGTCTACTTTCATAAGAAGCATATTATTTTGGAAGTCATGGATACTGAATTAATGTCCCGGGCATGTAAAACCTACGAGCCAAGTGGTATCGCAATCACTTTCGAAGGTAAGACAAAACACTGTTAACTATTACGAAAGGAGACCATATTTTGAAATTTTTAAATTTAACAGGTTAACTTAATTGCAACCCTGGAGGAAGCTGTAACTCAAACAATACAAAAAGGCTACACGGAAGACTCACCTCTATTCCTCTGCCCACCCACCAAGCCTGCCATACCCCTCCTTAAAGCTAAACAGCTTTGAGGCCAGGCACGTGGCTCACGCCTGTAATCCTAGCACTCTGGGAGGCCGAGGTGGGAGGATCATTTGAGCTCAGGAGTCGAGACCAGCCTGAGCAAGAGCAAAACCCTGTCTCTACTAAAAATAGAAAGAAATTAGCTGGACAACTAAAAATATATAGAAAAAATTAGCCAGGCATGGTAGCACATGCCCGTAGTCTCAGCTACTGGGGAGGCTGAGGCAGTAGGATTGCTTGAGCCCAGGAGTTTGAG
>RJWJ010025052.1:0-24266 GCA_004363605.1 Indri indri | reverse complement strand
GTGTGCCCAGGGTCCTGTGAGGACGGGGTGGGAGCCCCACGCACCGTGACCTTTAAAAACTAACCTCAGATGGAGCAGGCTGTCGCCTGGTGGCCAGAGGAGCTAGCTTTGCAAGGGCCCTGCCCAGCTCATACGGCCCCAGCCCCGCCGCCTGCCCTCAGCGCCACCCCAGCCCAAGCTGCTGAGGGGCACTTTGGAGTAGCATTTGCTTCTTCCTTTCTCTTTTCCTCTCCTGCCTTTACTCTCTGGACACAAGTAATCCACATTCATTGTAGAAAAATGTAAAAATTGAGATAAGCCCCCAAAAAGAAACATTCTGATGACTGGCCCCACACCCCCTCCCACTACGGATGGGTTAATATTTGGTGGATATTTTTCCAGACTTTTTCTATGCATAATTACATATAAGGCATTTTATTTTTTTTCAGAACATGGGATCCTACTCAGGGCGTGGCACTAAGGAACCATGACGCTCATTTGGGAAGGGCCTCCGCCAGTCTGGATGATGAATGCTATCTCCATGTGAGGTTCTACAGCTTTGTGGCAGAACTTGGATAGGCAGTTGCTGGGACAATGTACTTGAAAAAGTATTTTTTGTGTAAAGTTGAGATGGCCTTTGTGCGAGGTTGTGATTTTTGCATTTAGCACAGTGCCTGGTCTCTGTGTATTGCACAGCAGTGTTCAATAAAAGCAACTTCCCACTGGCGTGATGACTCACGCCTGTAGTCCTAGCACTCTGGGAAGCGGAGGTGGGAGGATCGCTTGAGCTCAGGAGTTCGAGACCAGCCTGAGCAAGAGCGAGACCCCGTCTCTACTGAAAATAGAAAAAATTAGCTGGGCGTGGTGGCCTGGGCCTGTAGTCCCAGCTCCTCAGGAGGCTGAGGCAGGAGGACCACTTGAGCCCAGGAGTTTGAGGTTGCTGTGAGCTAGGCTGATGCCACGGCACTCTAGCCCAGGCAACAGATATAAATAAAATAAAAGCCACTTTCTTCTCCATCCTCACCTGTTCCATCAGGAATCACTTTGCCCATGTCAGGCTTTGTTTCAGGGGTTACCTGATTCAGAAAATCCCCAGTGTACTGGTTAAAAAGACAGGCCCCGGACTCGGGAAGTTTGAGTTCAAATCCTTGCTCTGCCTCTAACTGTGAAGTTGATTAAGTAGTTTAACTTGTTTGTGTCAAATGTCCTCATTTATAAAACAGGGATGAAGAGAGAATACACAGCACAGGCTTGGTGTAAAAATTCGGTGAGATAATACAGGTAGAGCACTTAGGAGAGTGCCTAGCACACAGTAAGTGCTCAGTAATCATTAGTTCTTCTGCTATTATTTTTTCAACTCTTATGAAACACCTCCTGTGTTTCAGGCACTTGCCTAGCTTCCTGTATGATTCAGGGCAAATTCACTTATATCTTTCTCACTTCATTTAGATAGGTGCTCAAGGCAGTTGGGGAATGAGATGGAGAATAATTTCAGGTGCTTGGATATCAGGAGACTTAATATATTAGCATTACGGAGTCACTGGACGCTGGAGCTCATTAACATTGGAAAACCGTTAAAAGGCATGTTGCTTTAACTGGGGATTCATGAACACACCACTCCAGTTGTTGAAGGTGGATCTTGAGTGCAATGGGGGTTCACCATGCTGTTAATGCTACTTTTGTATGTTTGAAAACTTCCATAATAAAAAGTTTATATGCATGAGTATGTGTGTGTGTCCTGAAAAAAATCCACACTGTATTTTACTTTCATACTTTTTCTGAATTGTTTTAATATATATTTTATAAAGTGCTCATGAATCTCTTTGGTTAATCAAGACAATAAAACCACTAAAAATGCATTCCCCTTGGATATATCGGTGTTGAGAGGAGCCATGGCTGGTCTGTGACTGGGTTTTCGCTCTGGCGGTCATAGTCTATTGCACTGACGACATGCAGAATTCCCAGCCGACAGGTGGTGGGGACAAAGAACAGATGCACTCATTGGCACCTGGTACCAGGCTTTCCCCCTCCCTCTGCCCTCCCTCCCAGCATTGGCTTCCAGCCCTTGTTTGGGGTCATACTTATCCTGTCTATGTCAGCGCCCAGCACTTGGTGTGCCCCATTAAAACTCTGAGAACGGAAGAGGCAGAGGTTAGAGGCATCCATTTGGATCAATCACAGAACTCGCCACCTCAAGGTTAGGGGTCCCCGATGTCTGTCTCCTCCGTCTGCCAGGCCAGCCAGCTGGGTGCCCACCACCTCTTTCTCTCTGGTCCTGGCAACCCCTCCAGACTTTTGGCAACAACATAGATGTCACATCTTTGTTGCTACAGAGTACTGAGTTCACCTTGCTTTTTGTGATCGATCATCCAGATATGTGGGCTGGTTTTGTTGCTACCACCATTATTGTTATGAATAATTATAGCTTCCAATTATTGACTGACGATCGGGTGCCCAATGCCGTACACCCATAGGCATTCCTCTCACATAATCCACACAATAGCTAATGAGGTAAGTACTGCTATTATCCTACTTTACAGATGAGGAAACTGAAGCTTACAGAGGTTGAGTGTTATTCAGTCACAGGACTAATAAATGGACATTTAAATTCCAGTCTGTCTGATTCCAAAGCTCGCACTCTTAACACTGCTAATGAGAGATTCTTTTCCCACCCCCGGAAAGAGGAGAGAGGTGTAAAAGAACGGCGTTTACTAGACCCACAGTGCTGTTGTGTTTCTGTGTGTGTCGTGTACCATAAACAGAGACTACCATAATGTGGACACCCTTGCTGCCTGGGCTTTCGTGTGCCGTAAAAGGGTTCTCAGGCGTGTGTGTGTGTGTGTGTGTGTGTGTGTGTGTGTGTGTGTAAGTGTGCTTCTAAACGTAAAGAGAGGGCAATCCAGAGGAAGAGGACTGTCGGGTAAGACAATGATTCCGGATTCAGCAAACCTGGGTTCTGCCTCGGCTCTGCCATTCATCAGCTTGTTATCTTGAGCCACCCACTACCCCGTCTCTGAGCCTCAGTTTCCTCATCTGTAAAAGAGGGATAACCTGTCACAGTTAAGCACATTAAGTGAGATCAATGGAAAGTGTCCAGAGGCTTGCCTACCCAAAGCAAGCACTCGAAAATAAATGTGTGCTTTGTCCACATGCCACGGCGCAGGCGGAGTTCCCAAAGCAAGGCTGGGAAGAAGAGAGAATGTGAGCGTGCGGTACCTTTGCGTAGGCGCCTGCGCACACACGGGCGGGGCGGCCCGCACCCTCACAACGCTTAGGCTGGAAACGTCAGGTTCCGTGCTGAGAGCTTTGCAGCGCAGTTTGGCCTCCGCCGCTCCTCGCCCTCCCCGGCCCCTCGCGGAGGGTGCAGGCTTGCTCCCCACACACTGTCCTCCCTGCTCCTTTCTTCCCCACCCCTCTCGGACTAACCAGAGTTCCCGTCCAGCACGTCCAGCCCGTGCTTCCTTCCCTGCCCACCACTCACGCCCCACCGCGGGGCTGCAGGGGGTCTGCGGGTCCGAGGGGGCTTCCGGATGGAGGCGTTGGCCCACCTCTGCTGCGAACCGCCTGCTCTTAGCACACCAGGACTCCAGAGGCATTCCTGCCCCCCCACCCGGCTGCAGACACAGAGACCCACACACATAGACAGACACACACACACACACACACACATAGAGATTCAGATGCATCGCGACACCACAGACACACAGGTACATAGACGCACAGAGACACAGAAACAGGCACAGAACACACACACACACACTTCCTCCCACCCGTGGGCCCTCCCTTCTGCCCAGCGGCCCCCTCCCCTGCGGCTCTGCCTCTTTGGTCTAATAAGGGTAGGTGAGAAAGTGCTGTGAGATTCCAGAGATACTTCCCAGAGCTCCTCCTGAGGCGCTTCCAGCTGGACTTTCAGCTCTGGGCAACTGTCCAGGGCCCCGGGCCCCAGGGCTGAGTCATGTAGACCGAGGTTCCGAGGCCCTAAATTGCATTTCTAGATCCCAGCCTTTAAAAAGCACCGCAGGCTGCCCTAGGAGGCAGTGAAGTTTCCCACAGAAACTCCATTTGGTGCCGATTTAATCACGGGGCATTTTAAAAGCCCCATCTGGATGTAATTTGGAATTTAAATTACCAGGATAGAGGATTTGTTTTTAAACCAAAAGAAGGGCTTGGGATAGTTATAGTGTGTCACTTATTGATCCACCATTTCCAAGGGCTTAAAAAAATGTTAAGACCCCTTTTACCCAGTATGTTAGAAAAATTTACTTAACGATTTGGTCATTTTTAGTGTAACTGGTATTAATAGTCCAACAACACTTGGGGCAAGAAATGACACATTTCATGAATTTTCTAAATCAAATCATAGTTAGACCCCCACCTACCAGGACCTCAGAAAACCCAGTTCCAGCCACTTTCAAGGCCCCTCCCTCTCCTTCCATGCAGAATTCTGATGCCTTAGGATCCAGAAACTTGGGGAAGGGCATCGGGTCTGTGATGGTCGCTGCTAAGTTGCTCATCGTCCAAGCCCAGGTGGACCCATGAAGGCTGTTGCTGCTGCTCACAGCATCCTCTCCAAATTCAAAGCCACAGTGCAAGCGTTCAGTCCTCAGGAGCACCGCCCCTTAGCCTTCCCCAAAGGCCCTGCGCCTCCTCCCCAGACCTCTGTATCTCTCACAATTAGTGTTAGGTCTCCAGACCCTTAGAAAATCAAAGAAAGGCCTTTAACTTTTTCCCCTGGAGCAAGAAAAGCCCAGTTCCCAAGACTCAAGGCCTCAGGAGAAGAAGAGGGGAAAATACCTCACATTCTTTTCCAGTGAGCCTACAGAAGAAAACCAGACATGGTTAATTTCTCAATCACAGCAGCCAGTCACTTAGTCAATAATTACCTGATTTACTTAGTAGTCCACACTCTTTGGGGAATAGATAGATAGAGTCATGGTCCAAAAAAACCCCAAACAAACAAACAAAAAAACCCTTCTTTAAATGAAGATTATGAAATCTCTTGGCTTCTGTAATTTTCAGAGAGTGTCTCTAGAATACTCCTGTTTGGACAGAGATGGGTTCAATCCCATACAGAGGCCATTTAGTAGGTTGGTGTCTGGTAGTTTGGTCTTGTTCGTTTTCATGAAAGAGTCGCACCCCTATTTCAGGACTGAGGAGGTGGAGGTAAGAAGTGACACTGTGACTCAAGTAAACATAGGCTGGCTCTGCCTCACACCCAACGCCACACAGTGGGTAGAGCTTAAGGACAGAAAGAATGGCTGCAGAATCAAATGAACCAGAGTTGGAGCTCTGGCTCCATCACTTTTTAGCTGTGTGACTTCAGGCAAGTTACTTCCCCTCTCTGAGCCTCAGTTGCTTCATTTCTAAAATGGGGGTGATAAAGTGCCTCCTAGGATTATGTGAAAGCTAAATGATAGCCAGCCAGGTGGTGGTGTAAATTCCTACTCTGAGGAATACCTTCTGTTGTAAACACACAACAGAGATATATGGTATAGAAAGAGCACATTGACAAGGCCACATTCAGAGAACAACTTTATCATCTCTGAGGACAGAGCTGAGGTGCATTCTACGTACCTCCACCAAGGGTCCCTAGTGGATTGAGCCCTATGTGCCCATGTAGCAATCCACTTTTCCTTCATCCCTTTTTCATTCTTCCAAGCCCCCTGACCCACTCCTGTTCCTTGAATCATTTCCTAAAATAAACAAGCTGCAGACAAGCCCTTATCTGAGTCTGCTTTTTTTTGTGGTGGTTGGGGTGGAGAAGGGGAGTCTAGACTAAGACAGATGGGAGGAGGAAAACCAGAGCAAAGCAAATGGATGGTAAATATTAATAGAAAACAAAATATGGCAGAGATAAGTTACAATATAGGTCATTATAATAAATGTAAACAGATTACCTATCAAAAGAAAGACTATCAGATTAGATAAAACAAAATGAGCAAAATTTGCAAGAGATATATCTAAAAGGAAACCACAAAGAAAGATTGAAAATAAAAAGTTAGGAAAAGATACACCAGTCCACTGCTAACCAAAATGAAACAATTGTTACAGGTTGAATTGTGTGCCGATGCTGAAGTACCTCACAATGTGACCTTATTTGGAAACACAGTCATTGCAGATGCAATCAGTTAAGATGAGGACATACCAGAATAAGCCAGGCCCTGTTGCCAGTATGACTGGTTTCCTTATAAGAAGATGAGAGACACAGGCCCACAGGAAGACAGTCATGAGATGGCAGAGGCAAAGATCCGTGTTATGCTGCCACAAGCCAAGGAATGCTCAGGGCTACCAAAAACTGGAAGTGACAAGGACGGATCCTCGCCAAGAGAATTTGGAGGGAATGTGGCTCTGCCAATTTCAGGCTTTGATTTCACTTTGATTTCAGACTTCTAGCATCCAGAACTGTGAATGAATAAATTTCTATTGGTTTAAGCCTCCAGTTTGTGGTAATTTCTTATGGTAGCCCTAGGAAATTAATATACATGTCTAATGATATTTATATCAGACCCAATAAAATTTAAGACCAAAACATTATTAAGAATAATCAAGGATAATACAAAATTATAAAAGCAACACCCCATCAAGACTATATAACAATTGTGAATCTGTATGCACTTAACGTGACTAAATTATATACAGAAGTTAATTCATATTCATAGTGGAAGATTTTTAATATACTTTTGTCAAGACATGCTAGATCAAGCAGATAAAGAAAAGAGCAAGGCTATGTAAAATATGAAGAGCTCATTAAGTAAATCTGACCCAATATAGACATATAGAAGCCTACACTGAAATGGAGAATATACATATATATTAATTACATGTGGACAATTTTAGCAAAGAAAGTCTTGAGATATTTCAAACAATTTATAGCATATAATTCATATTTTTATGCACAATGCTATTAAATTGGAAACAAACATAGCCCTAAGTTTATTGTGCAGCCAAATGCTCTTCCTCTGAGACTAAGTTTATTGTGGATTAAAGAGAAAGTCTTAATAAAAATCACAAAATGTTTAGGCTTGAACAACTATGAGAGAACTACATAACAAAACTTGTGGGGTGCAGATAAAGCAGTGCCTAGAGGCAAATTTATAGCTTTCAAATACATTACTGGAAGAATAAGATTGAAAATAAATGAATTAAAAGTTTAATGCCGAAAGCTAGAAAAAAATGAGATAATGTGTTTAAAGTCCTGTGCATAATGCTTGCCACACAATAAATATTTAATAAAAAGGAGTACTTAATAAATGGAAATTGTTGTTATTGCATCTATGGCTTTCCAAATAAAAGAGCTTTTCTTTCTAGGATTAAGTTAAAACTTCATAAGCAACTATGGTACACCAAGACAGAGATATCTCTGTGCCCAGGACTTCAGAAATTAATTTTTATACAATTTTGTATAGTACAATAATATCCCAGAAAGATAAATTCTCTAGTTCAGGTTGGTCTCCTCTGCCTCTCTTAAATATAAACACATTCTTTACCCATGGAATGGACTGCACCCACAGCTCAGCAGTGACGTGATATGTATCAGAAGCTAGGCCCCTAGATGGCAGCTACCTCTGAAAGCCCTTATTAGCATCCAGGAAATTCCATTACCAGTCCTCCTTTTGGGAGGAAGCAAAGATTTAAATAATTGGGGAGCATCACCTGTCCTAAAGGTACTGTTGATATGCCACTTCCCTAAAATTATTCTTCAGAAAAGGGGGAATAGCCTTAGACAGACTCTAAATTACAGGGTGTTTTTTCAATAACTGTATTTTTGAATAGCAAAATACTATTTAGGAAATGTACAAAACCCTCAAAGGAATTTAATGCCATTTTTAGATTGGGAAGGTGATCACTGGACATTATTTGTTAAAAAAGAAGCCAAGAAATCATTAGCAGAATTTCATTAGTAGTATTCGACTTTTACATCTATATTATTAAAAGTTTATATGTTCAAGTTGGCCCCATGAGTTTTTTTGTTTAATCTTTTCATTTGGAAAAAGAAAAGAATAAAGCTCCATTTTCAGGATTGACTTTTATTCAGGAATATGCACTAATCTATAAAAGGAAAGAAGGTGATGAGAGCCCCTCTCCCTGAAGTTCCTGGTCAATAATCCCACTGTGTAGAAGGGAGCAGCTTACACTTAAACTTGCTTCAGTTCGTGCCTCTTTGGATGGGCCTGTTCGCAGTGTCCAGGAGCCTGAGCACACTGGGGGAGATGTGGTAGCCGGGAGCTACTGCCTTCACTGATATATGAGCAGTTAATTTTCTGGACTCTTCCCAAGAAAATTTCCTAAGGATGCTGGGCAGCTCCTGGGCACTAGTTCTTGGAAGGGGTTGGTCCTGTCATCAGAATAAAGCCCAGCATCTGTGTGGCAACTTGTCCTTGTCATTTATCTCCCCAGCACCCCTTGGGGTAGGGAGGGAATGTTCTGTTGCCCCCTTTAGACAAGTGAGGAAACTATACAGTCCCAGACTAATGACAGGACAGGAAAATGCGTCCTTTGGACTCTCACTCACTGATGAGGGAGGAAGACTATGGGAGAGGATGCTCGGCTCTCAGGGCCCTTACCTCCACCTTCTTCTGTACCCCCTGCTCTGTGCAAACCTGCTTCTCTGTGGGATAAATAAACATAACACATCCCAGTCCTCCTTGCTCCCAGACACATAAAATACCCACTGCACCTTCTTGGTGGTCATGCAACTAACATATACATAGCACAGAATATCCATCTGCATCCCACATAGTGCTTGAGTGTCCACTGTGGACTTGGTACCGTCTTTGGTACTGGGGATGCCATGATGAACGAGGCAGACACACATCATTGCTGAAAGCCAAGATCGGGCCCACCATTGTAGAAGGACACACATCTCCTATGGCGAATGGGGCCGTGGTAAGCAGCGAGGAAAGTAATGACCTTGTGTCTGGCTTCTCCTCTGGCGTAGCAGCTGAACTGATTTCCTCTGGCAGTGGCTTCAAAAGACAAAGCCCGGCACAGCAGAAAGCTACTAACAGGATGGGTCCGAGAGGTGTACCATGCCACAAAGGAGCGTGTGGTTTCCCCCTCATTGAGGAGCTCCCTAGGCATCAAGACAGGCAGTGAGGGGGGATCCCAGACATCATCGTCCTCTGTGAGACACGCGCCGTCTGCACAGTTTCCATCGGGACCTCCGGGAGCAGTCCCCACTCCACATCCCTTCCAGCTGCCAACTCCCTCTGAACTGTAGATAAAGCAGCAATTGTAACTGAAATGAGGGAGTAGAAAACATCCAGGTTGCTTCCAGTTAGGTTTTTTTGAGCAGTCCTGCAGATTTTTCAAGTGCTACTTTGCACCCATTGGTTATCATCACTCCCAGCCTCTCTGAGATGAGTGTCCAGACATGTTCTCTTGGGTCCCTGGGCAGAAATGCAGAAATCTCCATTTGGGGTAATCCCAAACCACTCTCCTCCCTTGTTCATTTTGCTGATAGAAGTTGTACAGATTGTACAGCTAGATCTCAGGGTCACTGAATGTTACAGCAGCCTTTTATGATTTCTACTAAAAAGATGCCTTATAAACTCATGTGCACGTCAAACCAAGCTCTTCCTGGTGAAATGCTTTTCCTTCACCAGCTCCATCCCCGAGAATGCTGCCCCACATGATTTGTGCAGAGACCCGGCAAGACAATGAGGTAAAAGGACTTCTTCAGTTTGTTCGTTTTGGGTGGAGGAAGGTTGTTTCAGTTGAGTTTAGAAGGAAGTTGGGTAGGTCCACTGGAAAACTGCCCTGATGAGCGGGAGTGAACCATCATGGTTAGAACTCGTTTGTGTTGATGATGCTGAAATCATATCACAAAATTCCCTTCCCTCAATCGTTCATGAAATTCTGACACACGGAAGTGGAAGGCCTCAGGGTTACTACAAACCCCTGGCTGGACCTCTGTAAGCTGTAGATAAAGGACCTCGCCAAAGATGCTCAGAAAACCCAAGCAGGATGAAGTTCTGGATATGTAAGTATGAATACAGTGACTTCAAGCTCTGTGCCTCCTCCAAGCCTCTGCTCATGCTGTTCCCATATTCTAGGACACTACCCTTCCCCTCCTCCCCCTTGCCAACACATAGTCATTCTCAGAGGCTGGCAAATGTCTGGAAAATTCATCTTAGGATCAGTATTGGGAAAGACCTTAAATGCCACCAGTTCTATGATCTACTCACTTCTAAAATTGAGTTCCTTCTATAATTTCCAGCAAGAGTTCAAATACTATTGGTGACTGAGGACTCATAGCCTTGAGATAACCCATTCTACCTCCATATAGCTTTATTTTTATTAATAATAACGACCAGTATTTACTGGGTGTCAACTTATGCCTGACAAATGTTACATGAATGTAATTCTTACAACAGCTCTATGAATATCTTTATTATCTTCTCATCCCATTTTACAGAAGAGAAGACCAAGTCTAAGGGAGGCTCAATGACCTGCCCAAGATCCCAGAGCCAGGAAGTGACAGAGCCTGCAGGTCTAACCCCAAAGACTGTGTGCCCTTCACCACTGCACTGTACCCTCCAGGACTTCCTGACATGCAGAAGTCTCTCCCTGTCATAGCCACTTAAGGTAGAGTTGTACAGTTATGTGCAGTTGCCGAATGTCCTCTTAGTATTCTCAGTGCTTGGAGTCTGTCTTGCACATAACATAGTGTTAATGGCCTGTACTTGCAATATTTCATTGGCCATCATTTCAAAAATTTAGTTTCGGTCTCCAATAAAACTGTAAGTTCTTGGATTGTGGGGTCATGCTCTATGCTTATTTTTTGTATTTAATTTTTGCATATTTAATTTTCAAGGCTTTTCATATCCATTTCAGCATCTAGTACAGACAGCACTGAGCACATGCCATGTGCTGAGCACACCTTCTGACAGATTGAACAGTGCTGGAGAGAATATCAGACAAACAGGCAGGAGCCCTGGATTCTGGTCCCAGCCCTGTGGCTACCAAACCAGTTCTCCCTTCCACCTCAGTTTCCCCATGGGAACTGGATGATGTGTGCCACGCCCACCCTCTGATGCTGGCATCATTAGCTGGCCAGCTAAACGCTGGAGCTATCCCAGGCCACAGGACTGTTGGCAAGGCCACGGAGAACTAGCTCATTACTCAGACTAAATCAGCCCTCAGACACCCACCCAGGAAGCAGCAATATCCCTCAGGACACACAGCTGGGACAGAGAGCTGAGTATCAATCATGGGCATGAACTAACTTCTGCAGGCACCTCTGGTCTACTTATCCCTTATGATCCTAGGCCAAAAACAAGCAAAAATCCTGCACAATTCACAGTCTTCCAGCCTCTAATATTTTAGGAAGTTTCTCAATGTTTAGCAAAAGGTTTTCATACAATGTCAATGAGAAACAACAGAATCTCCAGAAATGTTCTTGGGTATTCACCAAGAAAGTAAGGAAGCCAATCTGGGTTCAGCATTCACCACTGCATTGAGCAATTTTTCATTCATTTGTTCATTTATTTCACAAACATTTTTCTTTCTTTTCTTTTTTTTTTTTTGGGCCCATCATGTCCTAGGCACTGTGCTGGGTCATGCAGATACAATGATGAACAAGACTGGATGCACTTCCTGTCTCAGGGCCTTCCAGTCTTGTTGGAGAGGAAGATATTAAAAAAATAATCACACAAAACTCTGATTAAAATTTCTGACAAGTGCCATAAAGAAAAAGTACATAGACTGCTCACAGGAGGGCCCCACTTAAGCTGAGGTGCGGTGTGGATCAGAGAGGGCTCCCTGGAGGAAGCAGCATTTAAACTAAAACCTGAATTAAAGACTCAAATGGAAGAATTGAAACCATAAAAGTTCTAGGAGAAAATTTAGGAAAAACTCTTCTGGACATTGGCCTAGGCAAAGAATTTATGACTAAGACTCTAAGAATAAATACAGCAACAATAAAAATAAAGAAATGGGACTTAAACTAAAAAGTTTTTGCACAGCAAAGGAAATAATCAACAGAGTAAACAGACAACCTATAGAATGGGAGAAAATATTTGCAAACTATACATCAACAAAGAGCTAATATCCAGATTCTATGGAGAACTCAAACAAATCAGCAAGTAAAAAACAAATAACCCCATCAAAAAGTGGGCAAAAGACATGAACAGATTTTTTTCAAAAGGAGATAGACAAATGGCCAACAAACAGATGAAAAAATGCTCAACATCACCAATCATCACAGAAATGCAAATTAAAATCACAATGAGATACCACCATACCCCTGTCAGAATGGCCATTATTAAAAAGTCAAAAAAACAATAGACGTTGGCGTGGATGTGGTGAAAAGGAAATGCTTATACACTGCTGGTGGCAACGTAAACTAGTACAACTGCTGTGGAAAGCAGTATGGAGATTCCTCAAAGAACTAAAAGCAGACCTATCATTCAATCCAGCAATCCCACTACTGGGTACCTACCCAAAGGAAAAGAAGTCATTTCATAAAAAAGACACTTGTACCCAAATGTGTATTACAGCACAGTTCACAATTCCAAGAATATGGAATCAACCTAAGTGCCCATCAACTGATGAGTGGATAAAGAAAATGCAGTGTATGTATACCATGGAGTTCTACTCAGCCATAAAAAGGAATGAAATAATGTCTTTTGCAGCAACTTCGATGGAACAGGAGAATATTGTCCTAAGTGAAGTATCTCAGGAATGGAAAAACAAATGCCACGTGTTCTCACTTATAATTGGGAGCTAAATGAGGGATATATATGGTCACAAAGTGGTGTAACAGACATCACAAAACACTTGTACCCCCTAATTTGTTTTGAAATGAAAAATAAAATAAAATAAGACCTGAGACATCCAGGAAAGGAGACGTGATGGGGTTTGGGGAAGGGTCTGATCTATAATACAGTGCGGAGGGCAGGGATCAGATTTCTAGTCCCAGCTCTGGCGCCCCTCGGCTGTGAAACTGTGTAAGTCACCTACACTCTCTGGGCCTCAGGTGTGGTTTTGTTTTGGTTTTGCTTTGTTCATTATTTTTGTTCTTCTTGCTATTTGTTCCCCCCATCTGTAAAATGAAGACGTGTTACTTCGAGCAAATGTTGCGATGTTCAGATAAAAGCATGGTATCACCTTGAAGACTGTCATCCTGCACGAATAACGACAAGGGACCCTTGGCATCGGCTCCTCTCTTTGGTATCCACTGCGTCTGTGAAAGTGAGATTGTCCAAGGGAGAACTTCATTTGACATGCAGAAAAATGAGAGTGAAATTAGTTTTCCTTATTTGGATTCTCCATTTTACACGCAATATTCCCAGATCGTGTGCAGACACACGAGAGGGATACGGAGGGATTGGAAAACCTGGTCCCAGACGACCTTTAGAGGGGAAAGCCAACAGACGTGTGAGGGGACAAAGGCGCTTATTAAACAAACCCGATGGCAGTCCTTCTCCCTTCTTTTCCAGATGCACCTCGGAATGCTTTGCCAAGAATTCTAACGAGAAACAGACTCTCTTGCTTGCTGCGTCCTTCACCTGCACATTTCGAAGCAGAGATATTGCTGCCCACGCTGCTGAGGGTCCAGGCACGTTTGCTTGCAATTCTCTTCTGTAGGAATAGAGACTTTGAATGTCGGGGAAAACATTTCAGGTTTTTCTTTTATGCTTCAGCCAGAAAGCATGGGGTCAAAATATGAAAAGAAGTAAATACAGGGCCATTTGGAGGAGGGTTGGGGCTAATCACACACCGGAAGCCCTGGTAGTTAATTAGCAAGCTCTTAACTTGAAAGAAAGCAGAAGGATCCCAGTTTGCACAGAGAAATATTTACTCTGTCGTGTGAAGTTCATGTTTGTGGTCCCGACCCACCCACCCACAGACTCCAGCCTGGGTCAATGAATCTATTGTGAAGCAAAGAAAGCCAAGGCAAGACCTTGGCCAGAAAAATGTAAAAGTGGGTTTTGTCTTTTTAACCTGAAACAGAAATTATAAAAGAGCTTTGCCAACGTCTACTATCTTGGCTCAGGAAATGTCATAAATTTTCATAGCTGCGTAGAGTTCTAAGACAAACACGGTCTGGGCTCTTGCCCTTGTGGCCAGAAACCCAGGCCTGCCTTGCTCCTGCACAGCCCTGCCATTGTCTTCCTCGGGCCTCTCCCTATCTGTCTTGCTTGTTTGCTCTGCTTCCCACAGTCTTGGCCTGCTCAGCTTGCCGGGCTCGGGGGCGGGGTTGTCCAAGGAGCTCCCAGCAGCAACCCGGCACAGACCCTCAGCTCCCTCTGGGTTTCCATATAGCTGTGGAAAGATCATTCCTTTCTATTTCCCATGTCATCCTGTCTCCAAAAAAAAAAAAAAAAAAAAAATCCTATTTCTTAAAAGCTTCCCTTCTTAGGAGCAGTCGGGACAAAGGGTTTGCTTAAAAATAAAAACATTTTGGAGCAGGACGGCGGCCATGGAAGTCGGAATCTGCTAGGGAATGTGCAACGAGTCACCTGCCAAATCAACTAGCCAAAAATTTAATTAATTAATTAAATTTAATTAAAAAATATTTTGGACTATATCAGCTTGTGTGGCTGGAAAAGGCACTCCCTTTGACAAGAGCGATTTGCTCTTTGAACCAAGTTTCATCCACAGCCAGGTTCGCCAAGATAAACTCTTTACCTGGGAGGAAAGCCCCTAAAAGCCTGGTCTTCAAACAGTGTGTCATCTGCCAAATGAACACTCTAAGGCTAAACACTAACTGGAAACTGTTTCGACGGTAAAGTTTGTCAGCCTAGATAACAGACAGAGAGATATTCTCTAAAAGAAAGTGCTGTTTATTCGGGAATGGGCAATCCATGGGAGCGTGCATGCCAAGCAAACTATGTGTGGGTTCAGGGAGGTAAAGGAGGACAAAGGTTTTTAAAGGAAAAAGGAGGAAGATTAAATAATTGGGGTTTTGTTTTGTTTTGAGACAGGGTCTTGCTCAGTCGCCAGGGCTAGAGTGCAGTGGCATCATTACAGTTCACTGCAACCTCCACCTCCTGGGCCCTAGCGAGCCTTCTGCCTCAGCCTCCCGAGTAGCTGGGACTACAGGCACATGCCACCATGCCCGGCTAATGTTTCTATTTTTCATAGAGACTGGTTCTCACTCTTGCTCAGGCTTGTCTTAAACTCTTGGCTTCACATGATCCTCCTCCCTCGGCCTCCCAGAGTGCTAGGATTACAGGTGTGAGCCACCTCACCCAGCCAATTGTTTTAAGATAATTAATTTTGACCTCAAGTATCAGTAACAAGGGTGGTGCCAGTCTGACATTTGTCAGGCAGTAGCTGACAAACTACTGGGCAGATGTCCTCAACGAAGTATTTTTTATGTTAAGGTTGCAATGGCCTTTGTGCAAGATTGTGGTTTTTGCCAAGTCTTTTGTGATAGTTCTTGTTATCAGACATTTGTACATGAGAATCCTCCCTTCTTGGCCTTCCCTGGCTCTATTTGTCAGAGTTTTGTTTTGTTTTGTTTTGTTTCAATATAAGCGACTCCATCCTGATCCTGACAACTTTCACAAATTATATGAACAAAAAAGGCTGGAAGCAAAACTGGATTTTTTATGTATTCAAAAATATGGAACCCAAACACCACATCAAAAATAAAATTGCTTACTTAACAAAAGAAGCAACTATTCCAAAATGTCCTGTGGCCATGAGGTGTAATGGGGTGAGAATGAGTTTTGGGGCCAGACCACCTGCCTTCATGGGAGTTTTGAGAAAATCATTGGAATGTCCTCAGGCCTCAATGTCCTCATCTGAAAATAGGAATAATGCTTTTCCGCTCTGAGAGTTCTTGCAAGGATTAAATGAGGTGATGTATGTGAAAGTTCTAGCGCGATCCTAGTCATGCAAAAACTTTCCTTAGCTTTATTTTGGGCTACTGTTCTGCATTTTCTAAATTTCCGTGATGTGCATTTTACCCTTATAATGGGCAACTAGGGTTTAAATGGGTTTAACTAGGGTTAAAATAATTACAACAACAGTATGGTCCATGTTACAGACACATTTCAAACAAGGTAATGTTACCCAGATCGGATGTCACATCTGGGGTGGGAAAACTTCTAAAGGTATCCTAAAGCTTTAGTAATAACTAGCCTAAAAATGCAATCATTTTGCCCTGCCAATAATTCAGGCTCAGACCTCAATCTGCCATGTTAGGGAGAAGGTTCCCTGTCTCGGTAACTAGACTACTCCAGGCTGCATATTTCAGAGATGCTATTGCCTCCCACAGTGATGCAAGGAACTTTGCTGTCTGCTTTGAAAGATGCCCCAGCAGGCCAAACCCCTCTAAGAAATGAGTCCCACCATGTCCTCTAAAACAGCAACATTCCTCTCATCAACTTCATTTATTAGCATCCTTTTGTAACCCATTAAGTTCTTAGCAGCAGCTTTGAGGAGTCCCACCTGTTTTGCATCAGGATTTCATCTGTAAGCCAGCACAAACATGTGTGATAAGTTGATGCTAAAATACCATGACACACTCCTTGGATTTACTAGCGTTTAATAAATGAAGGAGAAAGCTTTGCCTTTTATAGCCCTGAGCCTCCCAGGCCTAAAGCAGATGTAGCAGTTGCCTCCTGCTAAGCATTCACTATCCATTGCTTCCAAATCCAAGGAACAGGCACCTTGGATCAGCAGGAGGACCCCTCTTTCTAGGGGCAACAGGTCCAGTGTTCTCAGCCCTGACTGTAGCTCAGCATCAAATGTAGAACTTTTAAAAAATACCCAGGCCCTAGTCTCAGAGATTCAGATGCAGTTGATCTGGGGGGAACCCAGGTAGCCATAATTTTTAACGGCTTCCCCAGGGGTCTCTCATCTGTAGACAAGACTGCTATCTGCTAAACATAATTTGGACCTTAAGCAGTATAAGGTAGTGGGAAGAACATGGACTTTGGAGATAAGAAATAATGGACTTAAATTCACTGTCTGGAAAGCATAAGCTGTGTTATCTTAGACAAATTTCCTAAATTCTTTGAGTCTTAATTTCTTCACTTGGAAAATGAGGTTAATGATATCTATCTCGTAAGGCAAATAAATGGGAATTTATGTAGATTCCTCTTGTGCCATCTCCAGACTGATAAGGATTTAAAGTTGTCTTCAGTGATCAATCAACCTTTATCTTTCTTGGTAAACAGAAGAGAAGAGACACTTTGTAAATTTATGGCCTGCTTTTAGGCAAATGCGAGGGCAAAAATATTTTCTTGTATCTGCTTCTTGTCAATTGCTTTCAGCTCAAAATTATCTTTACGCCAAAGTGGCATATGTTAGGTGGCGCATTCTGGTCTCCTATCCTAGAGTAGTTGAGACAGAGCAGTATTGGAGAATGGAATGAGAACATAGCCTAGACAAGGACCCACACATATGTGGTCAACTGATGTTTGACAAAAGTGTAATAGCAATTCCAAGGAAAAAGGATAATCTTTTCAACAAATTGTGCTGGAACAATTGGATATCCATATGTAAGAGTAACAACAACCAAAAAATCCTTGACCCATATCTCATACCTTGTACAAAAATTCACTTAAAATGTATCATAGACATAAATGTAGAAACCTAAAACTATAAAACTACTAGAAAAAAACTTAGGAAAAAAATCTTTGTGATGTTGGGTTTTGCAAAAATTTTTTTAGATATGACAATATCAAAAGCACAATCCATAAAAGAAAAATTGATAAGTTGGACTTCATCAAAATTAAAGCCACCTGCTCTGCAAATGATACTGCTTAGAAAATGAAAAGATAAGCCACAGAGTAGGAGAACATATTTGCAAAACATACATTTGGCAACTGATTTACATTCAGATTATATGAAGAACTCTCAAAACTCAACAACAAAACACCCAAGTAAAAGAAAACGGGCAAAGAATTGAACAAGCAGCTCACCAAAGAACATATATAGATGGCAAATAAGCATATGGAAATATACGCGGCATCATTAGTTAATAGGAAAATGCAAAACAAAATCACTATACTCCTATTAGTATGGCTAAAATGTTAAAAAAAATGACAATATAAAGTCCTGGTGAGGATGGGGAGAAACTACAACTCTCATACATTATTGATGGGAGGCAAAATGGTACAGTTATTTTGGAACACAATTTGATAGTCTCTTAGAAAGTCGTATATATACTTATCACATGACCCAGAAATTCCATTCACAAGTATTTATCCAAGAGAAATGGAAATTTATTTTCATACAAAAACCTGTACACAAATATTTATAACGCTTTTATTCTAAATCATCAAATGCAAAACAATCCAAATGTCCATCAGCTGGTAAACAAATAAACTGTAGTATGTCCAGGCAATGGAATACTACTCGGTAATAAAAAGGAAAAATAAACTGATACATGCATCGACATAGAAAAATCTCAGATGCCTCTTACTAAGTGAAAGGAGCCAGACACAAAAGGCCACCATCTGTACGATTCTACTTGTGTGACATTCTGTAAAAGGGAGAACTTTCGGGACAGAGAATAGATTAGTGTTTGCCAAGGGCTGGAAGTAGAGGGAAAAGACGCCTATGGTGCAGCCTGGGGAAGTTTTTGGGGCAGTGGAAATGTTCCATTTCTTGATTATGGTGGTGACTACACAAATGTGTATATTTGTCAAAACTCACAGAGTTTTTACATTGAACGTATGAATTTTGCTGTATGTAAATTGTACCTCAATGAAAAAAAATTGATAGGGCATCTCTGAATTAAAGAATTATGGTATCTGGTTTTCTGTGTAGATTGGCTTGATCCAAAGGTAGGAGCAGAAAGGGAGTGGTGATTGGCCCCCAGGTCAACCACAGAGTTATGTGAATTGTGTTGAGTAAATCAGACCAGCGGTTTCAAATCCAGGTCACTGGAGCCCTGGGGATTTATCTGAAAAGGTAGTGAGTGGAACCATGGAGTTATTTTTCACACTTCAAGAAAAAGCCTACGGAAAGTCATGTTTTACCTGAGATAAGGTTGCCCAGACAGGCTGAGTAAACTCTCAAGCTCTTTTCCTTTTGACTGAAATTCACTTTCCTGCTGATTACATCTCGTTCATAGAGAGTTTTAATAACCAACATGCAGCTTGGTAGATAAAAGTTCTTTATAAGGAGAGGCCCAGGGGGAAAAATTATAGAATGGCTTTTTAGTGGTGAACACTTTGCAAATGGCTGGACTAAGCCATGCATTTCAGGGCGATGAAGGAACACTCTCCTTTGGGAAGGTCTGAAAAAATCCCAAATAAGTTTTTACTTGCCCAAGATAGCTTAGGGGTTGTTGTGTCCAATGTTAGGGAATGGCCCCTCCCACCTCCACCCCACGTCTCTGCAGGCCTGTAGGAGCTCCAAACACACCTGTGTGTAAACTGGAAACCAGTAAAAATATGAATCCCTGAATTCTGATCAATACCACGCATCAGCGCCCTAGTTAGAGCACCTTTCCCTTCTAGGCTTGGGCACTCTTAATGAAAAGAAGTAAGAGGCTGAAACTGAGCCTCTTTGTTGACAGCACATCAGTTTTATGATTGTTCATTATAACCAAAAAAGTTACGGTTGTACACCAACTAACACTAGAAAAGGTGACACCATGCACTGGCTGAGGTGGGAAGACGTGGGAGGTTATAACAGCAAACTTAGACCCACCTATACTAGGGCCAATTAACATGCCTCGCCTGCTCTGCTTGCACGGAGCTCAAGGGAGCTTAACAGGATTAGGGCTAAATACTGTGTTGTTATTTTTAACATAGCTCAACTCTCTTGTAAATCTCTCCATTGTCCCTGCCAGTAACCTCTTCATAAAGGGAGGCATCCAACCTTAGAGACATAACAGGTAGGACTAGGCAATAATTTATCTAAGGTCTTAGTCACTAGTGGCCCATGGAGTTTAGTACCTAAAAAAGAGATTCATGGCATGGTAGAAAGTTTATGGGCTTTGAAGTTAGATAGACCTGGATTTGAATTCTCATCCTGCCACATATGAGTCTTGGTCAATGTTTCTTGCCTCTTTGAACCTCAGTTTCCTTTAAAATGAGGATACCTCATAAAATTACTGTAAAGATTAGAGATAATGAATGGAAAGTCCCTGACATGGAATCACGGAACTTATCACCTGGTAGATGCTCAATAAATGTTGACTACACACACACACACACACACACACACACACATACATATACCACCTATACATATATATACATATATATTTAAATTCTAATTAATAGATAATTAGAGGAAAAATAAGATGCACACTCTTTCACTTTTTAACATTTCTGAGATTAAGTTGTGTCTTTTAATTGATGTCAACCAAAAATTGCTAGCAGCACGCAGAAGAGCATAGGTGACACAGTTTTCATCGCTGGGCTGTGTACGCTTAGCTAAATCTTCCCAAGTAGACTGCAGAACTGAGAGCTGGGAAAGGCTACTGCGGCTAATTTGTGTGCTGTGAAAGATTATCACTAGACACTAGACATCCATCTGTCAAATGTATCTGGCTGACTTTCAAATTTCCAGTGTTATGTAATTCAATTGCAGAGAAAATGAAACCGTGAGTTTAACCAAATAGGAAATGCATACAAAACTTGGCATATTAACAGATTTCACTAAGTATGCTCAGAAGGTCAAGTTCATGGGCATAGACTCCATAAAACTACATTTCTGTAACAGTATTTGCCTTACCTGGGAAGAATCTTTAGACTCTGTATGATGAGAAAACTGAGAACTGATTTTAGACGGTGATATTAAAGAAGGAAACGGTATCAGATTGTGTAAATAAATATCCACTATTATTAGTTTTTAAAAATTCTATAATTTGATTAACAGTTCTTTTTTTAAAAAAAATCTGTATTAAATTAATGGTGCATCTTGTAACTGATGACATCTTATATTAAATATGGCCATAGTAAGCCACCTCTTCGATCCCTGGCTAGTACCTCATATACGCATATTGATGTTTTCTGTAATGTTTGCTGACTAGGCTGATTGAAAATTAGCAGTGGCAGGCAAAATACACGGGCAATGAACATTTGCCCTCATTAATGATTAGGAAAATAAAAACCAAGACTGCAATGAAAGATCATTTTATAATCATTCATTTGGGCAAAAAATGCAGAAATCTGATAATACCAAGTGTTAGAAAGAATGTGAATTCACAAGATCTCATATACATTCCTTGTAGGAATGTCATTTAGTACAACTACTTTGGAAAACAGTTTGATATTTTCTCCTGACGTTGAACATGCACATACCCCTATGGTCTAGAAGTTCCATTCCTGGTCCAAGAGTCTCTGCACATGTGCACCAAGAATCATGTACAAGGAAGCGGCTAGTTCAGTTTGTAACTCAAACAATCACACAAATGCTTTTCCTCAAGACATCCATTGTACTTCAGTACGTAGCAGAAGTGCCTTATGTATATTTCCTCTTTTGTCACACGGAATATTTAAAAGTCATGCACTCAATGGTGAAGACTTACTAAAATTAATAACTTGTACTGCTTTAAGACACAGTCTTAAGTGAAACTGGCAGATTTGTCCTAAGAGTGTATGGCAATTTAGAATACAATACTAGTACAGTTTAGCGCTACCGCCTTGATTTACGCTAAGTCACTTGCAGTTTTACCTACCGTTGCTTTTGCATCATCAATGCAAAACAGGAAAAGAAAACAGGAACAGGAAAGTCATATCTTAGAATTATTATGAAGATTGTTGTTGTTGTTTAGAGGCAGGGCCCTGCCCTCTCACCCAGGCTGGAATGCAGTGATGTGACCACAGCTCACTGTAATCTTGAACTCTTGGGCTCAAGTGATCCTCCTGCCTCAGCCTAAAAAATGGTTTTGAACTTGCAGATTCCCTGAAAGAATCACAGGGACCCGCAGGGGCAAATTACACTCTGAGAACGCTGCTGAATGATATTCCAATATATGAATATACTATAATTTATTCTAATGTTGGTGGAAATTTGGATTGTTTCTAGTTTGAAGGTATTACTTACAGTGTATAGAAAGGTTTTAAAATAAATTTTCCTCTCTGCCATATAAAAAATGTACTTAACCCAGTGCTTGACATACAGAAGGCATTTAATAATTTCAATCATGAAAATTCCTTCACAGAGGAGTCCTCATTATGTCCTGTGTAGGATTCCCTCGCCCCTGTCTCATACAGTACACAGTAGGAGCTCTCTGCTACGGATAATGGTACATTTTCTCAAAAAGCCATAGAAAGAGATGAATTCATCATATTGGGAGAGGCAGAAACTAGAAAATTAACCTCTGGGGACGCCTCCCACCCGAGGCTGTTACTCTATTCCATAGCTTAGCGTAGGGGCAGGAGCTAAATCCCTGGGGGAACTGACGGTTCCTCCTGGCAACGGCTGCCCAATGCCCGCAGGAAGCAGCTCTCCAGCCACGACCAGGATGCAGGGAGAAAAGCTGAATGTCTGTCCTTTCGGGCCTCCAGGCCTCTCTTCCCCAGACCCCAGGAACCAGAGGGTCCCGCTCCCTGCCCTCTGGCAGCCAGGTGTGGGGACGGGACCCACGTCTCTGCCATTTGGGACTTAGACCCTTGAAGGAAAGACGCCAAGATGCAGGGGCGGTTGAGAGATCAATTATTCCCGACGATGGCAGGTGTTTCTGCAACACGCCCTTGAGCCATTGGGTGCTGGTCTGCCTCTTTTTGTTCCTACGTATTTTCCAAGCCTGATTCCCCCAAAAAGTCTGATTTTGGGGGAAGTCCATGTCCTCAGCCAGGCTGCAGGTGAGCCTCCCTCGCACGCTGTTCCTCTGAGTAAGGAGTCAGAGGTGGCAGCACCTGGACCAAACTGGGCCCTGAGCCTGAGGCCTCAGGTGGCTCCTTGGGCAGCCCGGCCGGCCCCTGCTACCTGCCCTGGGTGCCATTTGCCCAACAACAGCTGAAAGATCTGTTAATGGCAAAGGCTCAGGGTAGTCCCAGGCTTGCTTCCCATGACTGCAGAATTGGAAGGGGTCCCTGGAGGTCGCTCATACCTGTGGCTTGCAGGACCACCCCAAAGTTAACCACCTGGTCTGGGCAAATAGCTATTTCCCAGAAGTGGCTTTACCAGGGAACACATTTCCCCTGGATCCCAAAAGTGAGGTTAGCCCCTTTTCCCATCATGACCCAAGCCCAGGAAGGCAGGATGCAGGCCTATCATGTCATGGCTGAAACACTGGAGGGGTCTCCTTCTCACAGGGCTCATCATTCAATAATCTGCTGAGTGGCCATGACCACATCACGACAAGGATTTCAGAGTCACCACGCCCCACCAGTGCTCCTGGGATTACCAAAGGCAGGCTCTGGACCCCTGAAACTTAGGGGTACTTGGCATAGAAGAGCTGTTTAAATTGAAAGAGAAATGTAAATATTAAATTTAAACCTCTCCATTTAAGTTTAAATGTAATAATTAAATTTAAGTTGAGGAGAGAGAATTAAAATGCTCAGCTGATGGAAACTGCTGTTTCCTATGTTTCTAAGCTCAAAGAATGATTCCTCGAGGACTCAGGGCTGGCGGGCCACCAATGCTGAGACAAAGGCGGGCAGGGCCCTGGGCTTGCCCGACCCTGGCTGCAGTGCTCTGTGTCTTTCCTGCTCCGCACCTCACCCCGAAACACTGCCCAGCAGAGCCCTGGGCTGCGATGGAGAGACCTGGGACCTAGTGCCAGCTCTTCCATGGAGTGACCTCAGACACGCCTTTACCTCCCAAGCCTCAGCTTCTTCTTCTATAAAGAGAAGGACAAGGACTGTCACCTGAAGACCTCATAAGGTTTTAGTAAAGAGTATAAAGAGCTGCACAATGCAAGCTATTATTAGTGTTGTTTTTGTTGACGAGTGTGGCCATCCCTGCCCGGGAGGCAGCACACAGGGCATGCCCGGCTGGCTGGGAATGTGGGCCACAGGGCACCCGGCAGTGGCCTGTGATTCCAGACAGTGTGCCCAGGGGCTAGGTGTCTGAATAAGCGAATGTAGGCATGCCTGAGGGCGTGGACCGTCACACACTCCACAAAAGGGTCTGAGTGTATAGCTATGGGCACCCCTAGTTTCAGGGCCAAATGTTCCTCCAGCCCGTCTTGAAGCTGGGAAGCAGAACGGAGACCAGAGTCTGGGGTCGGGGCTGGGGTGGGGGCTGCCTGAAGCTGCCTTGAGCATTGGCCATGGGAATGCTGGTGGCCACATGCCGCCTGCCATTGCCTGCCTGGCTGGGTAAGACTGAGCTTCTGTGCCTTTAAAATTGTTTGACATCTCCGAGATTGGAAACAGAGCTCCCCAGCAGAAGGCCGGCAGTAGCTATGGAATGCTGTT
>RJWJ010025051.1:0-24261 GCA_004363605.1 Indri indri | reverse complement strand
CCCCCTCTGGAAAAAAAAAAAAAGTAAAAAAAAAACAAAAACAAAAACAAAAAAACTGTGTAGTATTGGCAGAGGAGTAGACATACAGATCAATGAAAGAGAATAGAGAACCCAGAAATAGACCCACAGAAATATCTCCAACTGATTTTTTTATTCTACTAAAATTTAAATAATAATTTTAAAGTGAACAATTCAGTAGTATTTAGTACATTTACAATGTTGTATAACCCTTCCCTCTATCTAGTTCCAAAACATTTCCATTATTCCAAAGTAAAACCCCTTAGTCAATGGGTAGCCAATGGGTGTAATAGCCAATAACCAGAAACAACCAGATGTCCTCCAGGTGAATGGTTAAATAAACTGTGATATATCCATACCATGAAATACTACTCAGCAATAAAAAGAAACCAACTAATAATACAACAACCTGGATGAATCTCCAGAGAATTATTCTGAATGAAAAAAACCAGTCCCAAAAGCTTACTTATGGGATGATTCCATTTGTGTAATATTCTTGAAACAACAAAATTATAAAAATGGAGAATAGATTAATGCTTGCCAGAGGTCAATGAGGGGGTAGAATTGGGAGGGGAGTGAGTGGCAATAAAAGGGCAACATGAGGGATGCTTGTAGTGTTGGAAATATTCGGTATCTTGACTATCAATGTTAATATTGTCAATATCCTAGTTGTGAAATTGTACTATAGTTTTGTAATATTGTTACAGGAAACTAGGTAGTGGGTACACAGGATCTCTCCCTTTCTTATAACTGGATGTTAATCTATAATTATCTCAAAGTATGAAGTTTAATTTTTTAAAAATGAAGGCCAATTCATATTAGCAACTGAAAAATAAATAATTTATTGCTTTTTAACCAATTCTCAGATATTCTATTTTCTTGAATGAAATAGATTCATGTTTTGTTTGCTTATAAATAAATTGAATTACTTTAGCTTGGCATAAGTTATTTAAAATGAAATATTGGTAGAAACTTGAATAATGGCAATGGAAATATCACTTGCCAAACTGCTAAAACTTTTTCCAAATATGGACTTTTTCCCTTATTTTTGTAGAAGTGGAAAATTCTTTTATCAGGTGTGTTTCGAATACTAAATAAAAACATCTGATTTTACTTATGTTAGTTAATTTTAGTAAGGCACCAATGGCTTCTAAATTAAATTCTAGATCAAAAATATTCACTATGATGTATAGGCAAAAAATTTCCAAAAATAGTGATAATTTAAAATCCATTACATACAATTTATAAAGAAATATATATAATATACAAAGAAATTTTCCTTTTACTTTCCATACTTGGCATAATACATCTCAAAGTGAATCCAGTATTCCTAGATCAAATTTTTCACACAATGACTATTCTTTGCAAGCATGTGATGTTTTTAATTTGTAAATTAAAATAGCATCACATGTGCTAAAAATGTTATTGAACGTTGCATAAATATTATTAAATAATATTTGACATTACATAGAAATTTAATAACATCTATATTAAACTATCTAAATCCTGTATGAATTTCAAATGGAAGGAGAATGTGTCTGACATGTTACAGAATTCAATATGTTTGAAAAATTATTTTCTGCAATATACTGAAACAAAATTTAGTTAAATATATCTACCAATGTGCTAAAAATATGTTTATCCTACAAATGAAATAAATTGAGGTAAGAATAATTATCACATTATAAAATGGAAAAAGAATATTCAGTAAATAAGCTACAAAAAAAAAAAAGGATTGATTTTGTTTTCTTATAAGGCCATATCATGGACTTTACCCTTTCGACTTTTTAAGACTCACAAGAACAAGACTAAGAAGTTGCCAAAATAGTACAGAGTTTTAATCTACTATTCACCCAACTTTCCCCAACGATCGCATCCTACATAACCATAGTACATTATTAAACCTACGAAATTGACATTGTCACAATATTATTAATTAAACTAGAGACTTTATTCATTTCAGTTTGTACATACCCCCATTTTTTTGTTCAGCATTATGAAATTTTATCACATGTAGATATGAAAATTATTAACAAATAGATGGTATTTGAAGCCAAGGTGAGATCACTCCAGAGAGAGTTTAGAGTGAGAGAAAAGGTTTGAGATCAGAACCCTGGTAAATGCCACAATTCAGGGATGGGTCCAGGAAAAGAGAATTGAATGGAAAACAAGAAGAAATGGTCAGAGAGGTAGGAGAGTGAGCTCCTGGATCCCAAAGGAGAAAAGAGTTTTAAGATGAAGGGAGTGGCTGCTGAAAGGATGAGGGGTAAAGTCTTGGTAGTCCTTACTTTACACCTTATTAATGGACCTGGCTAACCGGTCATTAGTAACGTTTGCTGGAGCAGTTGTGGTGGGATAGTATGAGTGACGACGAATTGGGAGGTAAAGACGTAAACACGGTGAACTACGAAATGAATGTCTAATGAGGTGAGTGGAACAATGAATGCAAACAGAGAGAAAGATAATAAATGAGGTGATGATCCAACCAGAACTAAATACTCAAAGGAAGAGATGGTGAGTAGGAAGGAGGATGGGCTTTTTTGATTTTGAAATGACTGCAGAGAGGTCGGGTGCCTGTAATCCTAGCACTCTGGGAGGCCGGGTGGGAGGATTGCTTGAGCTCAGGAGTTTGAGACCAGCCTGAGCAAGAGTGAGACCCCGTCTCTACTAAAAATAGAAAAATTAGCCCGGCGTGGTGGCGAGCGCCTGTAGCCCCAGCTACTCGGGAGGCTGAGGCAGTAGGATTGCTTGAGCCCAGGAGTTTGAGGTTGCTGTGAGCTAGGCTGACGCCACGGTACTCCAGCCTGGGCAACAGAGTGAGACTCTGTCTCAAAAAAAAAAAAAAAAAAAGAAAAGAAAAGAAATAACTGAAGAGAAAAAATATATCTTCCTATTGAGTCATGTTTAATTTAGCAATTTAAATATGTGTAATCTCAAAAATTCCTTCCAGTGATGTTAGTGTGAATCAATACAACAAACATTTATTAAACACTTACTCATGCTGGACTCTTCCAGAGAAACAAAGATAAGTAAAATTTGATCGCTGCCGCCTAAAGAGCTTTCAATTTAATAATGGAGATAAATTTTTACACAATATTCCAGCTTAGATTGGAGAAATAAAAAGAGCTAGCCAAGAAAAAAGCATTCCAGGAAGAGGAAATAGCACAGGTAAAGGTACAATAAGAAAGAAATTGGTTTTCCAAGATTTAAAAGAAGCAGTCGAAGCCAAAGGGTGGAGCAGCTGGAGACAAGGTTGGAGAGGAAAGCAGGTGTCAGATTGTGCAGGGCCCTGAAGACTTTGGTAAGGACTATACACTTTATTTTCTGTGCAATAGGAAACCACTGAAGGGTTTTAAACACTGAAAGGTTTACAGTATTCAAAGAGTAATTCTGGTTGCACTGTAGGGAAGGTACTGGAGTGGGAAGGAGGGGTAAGAGGTGATGGTGGCTTAAAATGGGCCAGTAGCACATAAAGGGAAAGAAATGGATGGTGTTCAGATATGTACAGTAGGAGCTAGAATCAGCCTCTTCATGCTCCTCATTGCTGCGTCCACTAATATGCAGACTTAGGTCTGTATCCTTCTTGAGCTAATCTTCACAGAAACAAGAACTTTGCTTCTGGCTCCGAAGGGTCGGGTAATGGGAAAAGTGATGACTCAGTCCTGATTTGTTGTACTTTCTACAAGCAAGTGCTGACCTGGCAGTCCCAATGCTGACCACTGGAGGGTGTGCCTTGGTCCCTTGATGGTGCTCACTACTCTTTTGTGTTGCAGCTATCATCACGTGGAGCCTGCATTCAAGTACCTATGCCAAACTGAGTGTCTGTTTTAGTTCCCAATACAAGTGACCGAACCTTGAAAAGTGTGACAGTGTCAGAGTCACAGTAATATCACCACTAGGGGCTTGTCTTGTCCAATAAATAGTTGCTGAATGAATGAACAAATTGGCCCTATAGAAAAGACAGGAATCCCCATTTTGCAAGAGGGAAATTGAGGCTCATACCAATTTTGGCCAAAATGACATCAGCAGTAAGTTGTACAGTCAGGATGCAAACTCAGGTCTCTGACTCAAGAGTCCATTAAAATTTGTAGGTAGTCTTTTTAGACAAAAGCCAAACAAAACCATGAACTGTGGAAGTTTCAGGGTCCATATAAAAAAATTCGTTAATCAGGGGCACCTTCAGTATTTCCTCATTCATGAGATGCCTTGAGGGATAAGTTGTGCTATTAATAATTATCATTGACTCCTTCCAAACTTTACTTCTGTGGATCTTTAGTCCTGATAGTCAGATAGAGTACCCTTTTCATATTCATTTTAATCTGATTTTATGAAAACAACATGTCATCTTAAATATCCAATTAGTCATTTTAACAACTGAGGCTGTACTTTTCAAATGGCATTTACATATACACACTCAGAAAATCTAAAAGAAAAAAGTCACAGAGATAAAAAAATAGAAAATCAACGTTTAATAGTTTGGTTACATAAGTAGTCAAACGATAAATGTGGTTTCAAAGCTTTAAAATTTTTTTGAACATAGATTGAGTGTCCTCAGGATCTAAATAACATAATTCAAGCCAACTTTCATTGACATTATAGTTAATATAATGGGAACAGCAGTACCCTCTTGCCTCACATGTACAAAGAAACTTAAATGGATTGTAAATCAACCAATTCCAAGCTTTGAAGAAGATAATTTCCTAGAGTATATTTCATCATAATTCACAATTTTTTAAAGCATGTGTGTAAATGTTTAATGATTATATAGGCTCTAAACTGTAAACTCACTCTTTCATGATACTTTTGGTTCTTTTCCCTGAGTTTCTTTATTTGAAACATGAATCGCTCCACTGCATTTTCCTTTATTTGACAGCTGAAAATAAACAAAGATGTGTTACAATTATTTATCTTAGGAAAAATTACTAAGACAAAATTTACAAATTAAACTAAATTATTTGAATTTAAATAAATGATTAAATATATTATAAAAACCCATTTAGGGATAAGAACCTTTCCTAAATGATTTTGTATTTCTGAATCTATTTTACTCACTGAAATATATATTGGAGAGATAACTTCAAGGTATTTTGTTTTGTTTTGAAAAAAATCAATTCCTATTCATATTTTATAGTTTTAATTTTTATACTTTCTAGTTGTTTATAAATAATTCAGCTCAAAGGAAACCTAGGAGAGGGCGCACAGAAAACATGCTTTCTAGAATTCTAAAAGCGTTCAGATAAAAATGACAAACAAAACAAAGACTTTATAAGGGCAAGACCACCTTCTTGCAGATGTATTACTATTTCTCTGCATGAGTGGAGCAGGCAAATTAATGTCAAGTATATGGTCTCCATTAGTTGAGCCTGAGTCTTTGGATGGGCTTGTTAATAGACTGACTCCCTGCCTGCTGCCAAGAGCCTTTCTTGGTGATAACTGAGCATGCAATGATCTGGCAGGAGACCACATCCAGCCCTAACCCAAGATATTGCATGGGACATACATACACTAAAAAAATTATTTGTTGTTTATTTGAAATTCAAATTTAGTGGGGCATCCTGTGTTTCTATTTGCTACATCTGGAACCCCACACTTAAGCCCACCAACCTTCCACTCAGAGCATGTAAGAGCAACTGGTTTAGGGCTTTGTCTCTTGTTCATTTTGCAGTGAGTAGTTTAGGGTGGTCTAAGTGGCATTGGCAGGCCTGGGGAAATTCTGAGAAGCTTAAATGTTTTGGTGGCTTCATTGGCCCACTTGTGGAGCACATGGTAGTTGCAGGTCTAACTTAGCGGGCTCACAAGGTAGATTGACCAGGAAGCAGATGAAGCTTCACTTTTGAACTACACGCTATTAGCCCCTGTGCGGAATTCAAACTTCAGTGTGCTCTATATACTTTTTCCTTTCTATATCTCCCCCATCTACTCATTTCCCTAATATCCACATGTCATATTAAATGCTGAAGCAAGTGGGATGATAAACCAACATATATCAAAGTTGTTTGAAAAGGATATAGCATTATTGCAAAGCACAGTGATATTAACTTGTTAGGAATATAACATGTCACCTTTCCCCTTTCCTCTCTATGTTATTAAAGTGTTAGTATGTGTCACCTTTCCCCCTCCATGCAATTTGGTTGAAAATTCTGGAAAGGAAAATGAATAAATTTGAGTTCCAAAAAATTATACTTTTATCTTTTTTCTTTTTATTTTAACCCATAACCATACCCACACCTATTTCTATATCTATATCTGTACTCATTGCAGAAAACTGGGGAAAAAACAAGTATAAAGGAGAAAATAAAACCACTATTACTTAGAGATGATCACTTTAGATAATATTATAGATTTAGCATTGAGCATATCAGCTCTTCACAACCAACCCTAGAGGTTCACAACCTTATGTTCTTGGGATAGAGTTCCTATATCCATGAAACTACCTGATCAAAGGGCAGGACTGCTTTACGACTAATGTTTTCAGAATATTTGAACAATTTACATTCACCGGCAGGTAAGAAAGTGCCTGTTTCATGGTAAGCATTTCATCACCGAGTATTAGTATTTTAAAACATTTCCTACATCAATAGGCAAAAATAATATTTTTTTGTTTTCATCAGTGTGATCTTGTTCTCAGACAAGATCCAACAATATTTACCCAACAACAACACCACCACCACAATATTTACTCAACAAAGAAACTCTGAGCTCATACTATATGCTAGGCTGTGCTAGGTACTAGAGATACAAAGAGGAATCAAATACAGTCTTCAAGGAGTTCACAGTTTGTTAAGGCAGAGCCAAGCAGAAATGACCCTCCATATTTTTCCCTCACCTTAAATATCTAACTGCCTTATCTGTATAAAAACACAACTCCCCAAACCACCCACCCAAACTTGACTGTAAAAAAACTCTGTATTTTTTACCCAAAACCATAACCACACCTACTTTTATATCTATATCCATACTTATCGTAGAAAACGTGGGGAAGAACAAGTATAAAGGAGAAAATTAAAACCATTTTTACTCAGAAATGATCATTTTATAGATTTAATATTGGCACTATCAGCTCTTCACAAATAATCATAGAAATTGGTGATCTTATCTTCTTGGGATAAATTTGAAAAAAAGTTCAGCTGCTCGAAAACCATTAATCAACTACCTACTATGTCTTCACTGCTTTGTTAGGAGCTGAGATAGCATAAGAGAAATTTAAGATGCTGCCAGGGACTCCTGGACAATCCTTCCTCAGACGGTGAGACGGGATGTATTGTATTTGTAACGTGGCAAAAGTTCTGTCACCTAGCAACACATGGAATAAGTAAATTGTCACTAGCAAAGCATGATATAGTAAGACTTTGGCTGCTCCAGTCCGTGAGACTATTTATTTAGTTTTAACAAATGAAAAAGAACAAAGGCATGGGATGTTCAGTTTGTGTCTTTTACTAGATCATGAGAATTTTTAAATGTTTGCCTCTTTGTAAACTTTTGTTAAAAAGAAAAAGGTTGGCCTCTGGTTGACCCAAAAGAGAGAGTGAAACAGCTGTAACTGGATGTCATCACTGTAAACCATGAGAGCCAATTAGAGACCAGGTTATTAATATATTTACAGAGCCTGACTTTTTGTCCACCTCTTCTGAGACAAGATGAAGGAAGTTTTCAATTATGTTGACAAATAAGTGTGAAAAGTATCTGGTTATTACTTCATATTATCTCAAGTAGAAAATAAAAGGAAACTTTTAAAAGCCCCTTCCAATGGATGTTTCTTAGTGTTCTGACCCTTTCACTCACTGCCTCTAAAAAGAACATGGGAATACATTTGGAGTTTCTCAAGGAGAAGATGGATTCTCCCTGAATGTTGTTAAAAATAATTGTGTTAAACAAAGACCTAGTCACTAGCACCATGGGAGCCCCATTTTCAACCTTGTACCTACCCCAACACCAATAAATGGCTTCCCATTCCCCAATCCCAAGTGTCTGCTTGATCTGACCCTTGCCTAAATCACCAGTGTCTGCTCTTGCCCCTCTCTCTCACTCTGCCTTCTCTCAGTTCCTGGACTGAAAAGCTCTTTCCCACTCCAGTGTCTTTTCCATAAGCCATTCTCCCTCCCCTCCGTGTCTCCATATCACTGGCTCCTCTTCCAGGGATCAGCTCAAACTTGGCTTCCTCAAGCTACTCTTAACCCCTCTGACTAGGTCAAGTCCTTTCCTGCTGTTAAATAGCACCCTACACTTTTCTTTCATAGCAGCTTCATTATAGCTGTGCAATTTTTTTTAAAGCTCAAATTAGTTATTTAGTGTCTGCTTCCCATGCTTCATCAGGGCAGGGACCATGTGGGCCTGTTCACTGCTATACTCCAGCACCTGGCACTTGCCTTGTACTTGGTAAACACTCAAGTACTTGTTGAATGAGTGCATGGATGAAGTACATTTCAGTCTTATGTGGGAAAAGACTGATATTTGTCCATTCAGTCCCTAAGAATTACACATTAAAACACCTACCTTGGGCAGGGGGGAGGGGGAGGAGGGGACGGATATATGCATACACAAAGAGTGCAATGCGCACCCTCCGAGGGATGGACACACTTGAAACTCGGACTTGCGGGGGGAGGGCAAGGGCAACATACGTAACGTAAACATCTGTACCCCCATAATATGCTAAAATGAAAAAAAAAAAAAAAACACCTACCTTGTGCCAAAAGCTGAGCTTCACAAGCTCTTAAGGAACTTACTATCTATTAGTTGGAATAAAACATAAATAAGTGTCACCTCTAGTTCCCCAGTTCCTGGGAGGGAGACATTATGAAACATTCTTATTATTAAAAATAGTTCTCTCTAAATCACTTGGATTTGGTCTGTAGCCATTTAGGAATAATGCAAGTTGGAATGTCTAAGAAACGAGAAGTTAAATAAAGGGAAATTTCCTCTTCTGCTCCTCTGTACATGTACACTAACCATTCTATGTTGTTTAAGAGGTGAGCCAGCAAGCTATTATGTACATAGAGGAGAGTGGCCAATGGTACAATGGAGGGAGCCCAAACCGCATTAATGAATGCTGCTTCATAGCTGCTATTTGGATTATGTTATATTCAAAGTTCCAAAAACCTTTAAATGTATGCACGTAGCTCAAGTGTGCCATTACGCCTCCATTCTACCTCTATTCTTTCTGCAGTTCTTGGGTGCATCATTTGCATTTGGTGTTACATGAGTCTTAACAATGATTGCCATTTACATTTGGCAACTTTTAGATTTCGGAATACAAACTTACTGATAGTCTAGAAGTGCTTCGCTGGTAGGCAATTTGACTTCTTTTGATGGCTCATCATGCATATCCTTTTTATTTGCTTTCCCTGAGCTTTCCATTGTGCTCGGGGAAATATAGAATTAAGAAATATACCTGTTTAGAAAAGAGATATAGGAAAAGTGAATAAATTCCATCTTTGCCCCTCTACTTGTGTTTACTCTAGAGAAAGCACTGCTGGGAATTAATTTAAAACTGGCTTTTCTATACTGATTTCTTCCATGTCCCCAAATCTAACATCAACCACAATGCTGGAACATCATTGATCAATTAAATTCTTGAAACTGGTGAATTACATGTTTCACCCAGGTACAACATTCCCCCCACCCAAAACTTTCTAAGAGACTCACTCTTTTATATTATCCATCTACATCTGTTGCCCCTATCAAGATCCTTTAAGGGCAAAGGACTGAAGTTTTTCAATCATTTTATTTCTCCACAGTGTTGGCAGAGTGTACTGCACATAGCAGAAGCTCAATAACTATTAATTTTTTAAAAATTAAAACAAAACAAAACCACAATTTTCTGTGAGTACCAAGAAGCTAGGATTCAGAAGAATTAGAACTAGAACCCAAAAGAATTAGCCTTGGCCAGGGTTGTGAGGAAGAGCAAATAAAAGCACACATTGAAGTGTTTATTTAAATGGTTGAGATTTACAAATGCAAATAATAATGTATTATTAACAGTAACTGTTCATCAGCTATTAATTGCTTTTATACCCAATAATAAAAAATCATCAAGAATAATATTTTTTAGAGGGAAAATCAAGGCCCACTGTTCACGGAAGTTTATAGTAAGCAGGAATACTTCGTAGATTTGGTGTGGGTACTTTTCATATTATTGTCCTCCTTAACAGATTTTTATTTTTAATTTCTACTAATCTCAAAAGATACATGCCTAGCCTTCATGAATGTATCAGTAGTTTGGTGTAATAGAAAGGCACACAATTTTTGTAATTATTTGTTTAAATAGCTGGAAACTCCCATGAGAGTGGGGATGATGTAATTTTTGTGCATTACTCTATTTCCCCACCTAGCACAATAGATATACGATAAACCCTTGTCAAATGAATACATAAGCAGATGCATGAATGAGTCAGGCAGATGTGTTTTAACCCTAGATCCACCACCTATTATCTGTGTGACTTTGAGTAGGTTACTTAATTTTTTTTTGAAGTTCAGTTTCATCATCTATAAATTGAGAATGATAATCTTACTCTAAGAGCTATTGTAAGGATTAAATATGCTAATATTTAAAGCACCTTGCATAGTGTCTGACATACAGAAAGAGCTTAATATACATTATACCCCTTCCTCTTTTTTTCTTTTTTTTGAGACTGAGTCTCACTCTGTCACCCTGGCTAGAGTGAGTGCCTTGGCGTTAGCCTAGCTCACAGCAACCTCAAACTCCTGGGCTCAAGTGATCCTACTGCCTCAGCCTCCCCAGTAGCTGGGACTACAGGCATGCGCCACTATGCCCAGCTAATTTTTTCTATATAGTTTTAGTTGTCCTATTAATTTCTTTCTATTTTTAGTAGAGACAGGGTCTCGCTCTTGCTCAGGCTGGTCTCGAACTCCTGAGCTCAAACAATCCACCCGCCTCGGCCCCCAGAGTGCTGGGATTACAGGCATGAGCCACCGCGCCCAGCCCCTCTTTCTGTTCAGCTGTAGCACCAGATCTTGCTTCTTCAAATTATAGGTAACTATAAGGCAGAGATGTCTGCCTGCTGCCAAGTACAATGATATGTGGAAAGACTAATCCATGAGGTTTGCTACTGTCAAACTTCATCATTGATTTGGATCACTGAATCAGCAACCTACATAAATCTTCATAGATCATTTAGATTCACAGAGGAAACACTTGCTGAAATAAACTTTTTCTCTGCCCACAAGCTGCTCATGCACCCAGACCTCCAATGAGGCTGTCTTTGTGTCTGAGACTTTTCTTTCTAGCCAACCGTGTACATCTCTATATGCTAACAAATTCGAGCATACATGAATGCAAATATACAACAATACTTTCCAACTGAAAAGCACACAGGTGACACAACAAAAAGAACAGGGTAATATATTAAGTAGTGTCTTCTCAAATATGAAACTGTTGAGGATAATTCAGTAAGCTCCATACCAAAATGTGTCATTATTATACCACCACAGTTCAAAGAAAATTATCATCTAGGAAAAAATTGCTATCTTTTGTTTCAGATGCAGAGTTGAATTTCTATATTATTTTCTATTATTTTAGAATTAGAGTTTTTAACTTGACTGTTACACAAAAAGATAGCATGCTGACAAATGGTTCATTTTAAAACAATTTAATAATGCTTTTTACTGTAAATATTTTATTTAACAGTTAAAACAAATGTCAACAGTAATCTCTTTCTTCCTAAGTCATACGGAAGAGATCAAGTTTATGGTTTCCACCTGTGGTACCCATCTGGCACTGGAGGAAAAATGACTTCATCTTGCTAAATTACCTCAGTTACCTGGCTCTTATGTTTTTAACTCTCTTATTAATGTATAATTAGTTACCTAACTGCAGCTCATGGCAAAGGATTTTAATAAAATATGAGTGAAAACGTGGATCCATTAAAGCCCAAATGATTTATGCATAAACTATATTATGATTCATTGTTTCACATACTTTTAAGAAAATTAGTAAACCAATTGGATTGCCTGCTTAATAGTTGCATTTGTGCAATGAGCTAATGACAATACCTCACAATGTACTTTTGCATTTTATAATGTCCTACAAACAACAGGGACTTTCATAAACATGTACAAGGATTTACAGTCCTTGACCATCCAGAAGATTTCTATCTCAGTAAAGTGTGAGAGTCCTAGAAAAATATTCACAAAGTAAATGCAATGATCTTCCAGGAAGGTTACATTTAGACTAACTCCTGACAAACGAATATCTAATCTGTTTGTCAGTAACTGCAAACATCTATTCAGTGCCTGCTCTGTGCATGGCACTTTACCTCGCCCTTGGTTACAAAATACAGAAGAGGCAAGACCTCTACTCAGACTGACAGGAAGAAAGAAGCATACTGCAGCAGAACTTTAGAAAAAGAAGGAGCAGATTTAAAAGACTTTAGCCAAATCATGCAGGTAATGCCAGGGAGATCTTCATCCAGTATGTGACTTCTGTTTTGTGCCCATGTGTATTTTTCCTCTCCCAACCATGTTCCACACTCTGAAACACACCATGGAGTAAGGGCAGGTGGGCAGCCTGGCTTTGAAAGACTCAGGTCTCCGGCCTTTCCAGAGTCTACTCCATTATCATGTTCTGTCAGAAAATGTTTCAATAAATACTTCCTGAATGCTTCTCAGTGAAAAAAAAATCTATTTAGTAAAAATGGACATATAACAATCACCTTCTTCAAATGTGCTGTTATCCCACAATGCTTTGACTCTGCAAAATCGCCCACATGACACAGAGTAGTCCCTTCCTGTGCAGTCTCAGGATCCTGGCTCAATATTTAGAAAGCTCAAAATGACTCTTTTCATGACTTTGTGAAGTCATGAATATCTAGAAGCCTCCTAATGACCCCTGTCTTAATTTTGTGGCAGCTGGGAGGGATGGCAGTTCTGCCCTAATAACTTTCAGGACATATGAAATGCATCCTGAGGTTTGTTAGCTGTTTTGTAAAGTACAGATTAAAATTGAAGATATTTACTTAATAGCATTAGTAAGATTCTGAATAAGATTTCATGAGAGGATGACAGCATGATCAAGTTAAAAGATCTCTACACGGGTGCTGGGAGTCTTGAAGTCTAGTCCTGGCTCAGCCATTAACTAGCTAGAAACTCAGTCATTGACAGCACAGTTTTGAACTGCAGTTCCCAAATTTTATTGAATTCTTACCTATAAACTGTAAGGCTAATAATAGTGGTAATAATAATAATAATGCACTACTTCCAAAAGCCTTGTTAAAGAGCAATCTAACTTAAAAGGCACATAACTCGCTATAGTGTTAATTGCAAGGCTGAAGCGATAAGGAAAACCCCTATTTATTACTTGGTGCATCAGCCACCTGAGACCCCCACCCCTCACTGAAGACCCACATCAGCATAATATTAACCTATTACCTGGCCCATCAACTAATCTATTACCTGGCACATCAACATAATACTAACCTATTACCTGACACATCAACTAACCTATCTTAGCCACCTGAGACCTCACCCCTAGGACCACCCCAACTTAATAAAAGTGGGAAAAATCAGGTAGACGGGGCTCAGAATTTGGTGGTGAGACCCCCTCTGAGCCCACCTGTGAATAAACTTTGATTCTCTGACTCTCCATGTGCCGCTCGGTTTGTCCTCCGGACCACCTGCTGTTAACACTTGCTGTAACAGAAGTATGTACATATTCAAAAACATTCATGGTACTCATCTTAAACAAAACATAATTCCTTTCATGATGAATAACAGCTAACTCCTTCAACGAACCCTCAACTTTGTGAATTCAAAAATAGATATCATATCCTTTAATAGTCAACCCTAAATTTATTTTCTAAGCAGCATCTTCTGCTTGTCCCAACTAGCGATAAATAACCTCTTTGTGGTCCCATAGCAATTCTTTAAAAAAAAAAAAAACTTTTTACATTATGCTTTGTAATATCTATTTGTGTCCATTTAATTTACCTCTGAAGATTGTCAGCTCCTTAGGAGCTAGCTAGAATTTTATCCCTCTTAATTGAGCCTAGAACCTTTCAAATGAAGCTTATAAAAGTTTCCCATTTAACAAAATAAGTCAGGGGTGATAAAAATACCATTCAACAGAGGATCAAGGGACCCAAGCTCTATTTCAGTTATAAATAGCTGTGAGACCTTGGCTTCTCCAGGCTTCAATTAACAGATCCAGATGCTCTCATTTCTTTTCATTGTTATCTTGCATCAGCAAAATCTCTGTGCTTAAAGCTACTCTTTTAAGTGACAGTTTGCAACAAGTAATAAGTATTGCTAACTATATTTCTGCAAATGCAACATGGCATCGTCGGTTTCGTAACACGCTAAAGTTGAACGATGAGGTATTCAGTGTGGATTTGCCATATCATTCTAAAGTGTGTTGGCTATCACAGGGACAGGTGTTAGCCAAAATTTTATCTCTGCAAGAACAGACAGATTTTATGAAGAACATAATCAGCAATGTGAATTATTGAAAGAAGATTTCTATAGGGATGCAGCATTTCTGTGTGATAGCATGTCAAATCAAAATGACCTGAATATTTCTTTGCAAGGTAAAACTAAGTCTATATATGACATGTGGCAAAAAACCAAGCATTTTGAAAAAAGCCATATTTTTTCAAAAACTTCTTCAAAAGAAAATTTCAGATGAACATTTTCCCCAGTTAGCAAAGGTCATTGATGAGCAGAGGCGAATGATATATGTGAATCATTTGAAGAACACGTAGCTGTTATAGACGTATTAACTGGAGAATACAATGAAAGGCATTGACTTTGAGAATCATGACAGCACACTCAAATTAGCATTTCAGCTTCACCTAGTTGATATCACCAAGGCATCTAAAGAACTACAGATGGAATTCATCGAGCTCTCAGTAGATGACATTTTAAAGTCATTGTTCGAAGCTAAGAAAGGTCCAGTTGAAATATGGAAAAATGCAGTAGAATACCCATGCCTTTGACAACATGCCTGAAAAATGCTTTCTTGCTTTTCAAACACTTATTGCTGAGAACTACGTTCTCCTACCTAACCTAAATCAAGACGCCCTTAAGGTCACAAATGACTGATATCCATTTAGAGGATCAACTGAAACTGCGGACCTCCAGGCTGCAACCAAATATTCAAATGCTTTCCAACCAAAAGCAGATACAACAAAGTCATTAAAAGGTTAGTTAAGTTTAAAATTAACAAGTAGTTTTCATTTTTTGAAATTATTAAGTACATAGTAGTTAGATTTTTACAAAATAATGTACATTTTTAAGTACATCTAACTGAAGTTCCTTGAATGCGGCCTTATTTGATTACAGCTAAATTAATGCAGCCTCCCAACATGAAAAGGTTCCCACCCCTGCACTAAGAGAAGCAAGACTGAGTCTAGTGTTAGCTCCTTCACTGAGTTTTATAACCTCTGACAAATCTCTGAACCTCTCCAACCCTCAATTTCCTCCTCCATCTGCCCTATCTCCTGTCAAGCTTATTAACAGTCTCCAGATGCTTTGGGAAAGCTGTCAAATGATAAAAGCCCCATACGAATGGAAGGATTAGATTAAGGAGCATCTACTGTGTGCTAGAGACTGTGTGGAGGCACCGTGACAATTACAAACCTGAATCAAATTCAGATCCTGCCCTCCGGGAGGGCAAATAAGCAACGTATCCAGGGATTCTACCGCAAAGTGGAAAGACAGGTTACTAATCTGATCAGACCAAAAAGGCCTGCCGCCGTCTGTTTCCTGGATGGAGAAGAGAGGTAGGCTTATGAAAACCCTTCCCAGCGGCCCCTAACGGCCCGGTCTCCTGAGGGAGACCAGGAGGGCGCGACCCCAGGCCCACCTTGGAGCGGAGCAAACCACGGGTTCGTGAAGATGGGCCTATGAGGGCTGAGAAGGGGATGCTCATAAAGCCTTCAGCGTCAGACTGGAAGGAGTCAGGGGGCGGGAAAGGAGGCCTTCTGTCTTCTGACTTGCCCTCGAAGGCTTCCAGGTGCAGATACACAGCGTGGGCGGACAGCTAGCTAGCACTCCTCTCTCGCCTACCCACCTGTCCCACACAATCCCCGGGCCGCCGCCGCGAACAGGGTTTCCATGGCGACTGACATTCCCCGCCCCCCCCCAAGCCCCGCCCCAGCTCAGCCGCGAGCGGCGGGCCGAGCGCGCCACCTGGTGGCGGCGCGGGGAAGAGTCCGGTCGAGGGTCCAAACAGTTGCGGTCTCCCGCCTTCCTCCGCGCTGGATTGCCGCCGCTTCTCACCGGGCTAATCTCATAAAACGCATGCGCACTCCTTGCCTCCTTCTAGTCGCAAACCCGGAAGTGGTGAATGTGTAGAGACAGGGCGCACGAGCTCAGCGCCGTGACCGTCAGCAGGTCACTTTTGTGTCAGTGCCTGTGTCTTCCGCTGCAAATTCAGGACGCCTGGACTGGAGGATGGGGATAGGGAGTGTGTGCACGGATGCGGCGGGGCGGTTCTGCGTACCTGTGCCCTTCCACTGTGGCAGCTTTTCTTCTGCCTGCTTTTGTGCACAAGTTCTTTTGGTTTTAGCTCAGATAGAATGGCAGACCCCTGGACTACATGTTTATAGGGTAACTTCGGGCTCTAAAAGCCCCTGATTATGTCTGTTTCCCTTTTCGCTTTTTTGCTCTTAAACCTCAAGAAAAGCATTATAGATCCCGTATTTCCTTCTCTTTTCACTTTTGCAGCTCTGTCCGCCTTTGAGAGAAAAAAAAAATCCCACAACCACAGGTTTTAAAGTTCCTCTTTCTTCTCCTACATTCTTTCGCATTCTCTGCCTCAAGACAATTTCTTACATCCTAGGAGCATCTACTTCCGCTAGTTACATCCGAGTCAATTATTTATCCTTTTGTCCCTGGAACTCAGAAGTGAGGGTCCTTTCAGCCTCTACTGTTTTCATTAGTCACCTGAAGGGAACTGAAGCAGTCAATTAATAAAAATACTAATTAGCTTTTGGTTAAGGCAGTTTTTCTCACCAATATGAAATCGTCCAAAAATTAACCAGTTTGAGATAATTTATGTATTCCACCTCATTTAAATCTCCCTTCATTCTATCGCTGCTATATTTATGAAGTGCCAGTAATTTGCTGTGAGCTACTACATATCTGATGATTAAGGTTTTCCAGTTACTTGTTATTCTCTAGAAGAACAACAGGGGAATTATGGGGTAAAAATTATTAAATAGAGTGCAAATGCAGGAGGAAAAAGAGCTACCACTAAAAAATTTTAAAGCATGGAGTTTTTTTAGTTAAGTGGATAAACAATTTGTGATGCTTCAGCACTTTGAATTCATTCCAACATCATTTCCTATAAATCGTAGGCCTGCCTCTTTTATGAGAGCCTGGGCCCATGGTCAAAAATGTACTTTTACCCTATCATTTATCTCCTGTACAGTTTTTCTTATGGTGTTTGCCAGTTGGTGGTCAAACAGTGAAGCCAGATAAAAACCATTTGCCGAGTTTCCTCATTTGAACTTGATTTTCTGTTAGCTTTGCCATGTTGGCTGATGCAGAAAGAGAGGTAGGAAAGTACGTATGGTAGAAATGACAAATATACTGTCTGTTTTTGGCAAAACCATAAAGAATCTATTTGGTATAAACAATTGCTAAACATCTTATACTTTTAAAAAAATACAGGGTCTTATTTTAACAATATGATTTTTTAAAAACATGAACATACTTGTTTTTGCATTGTTTTTACCTATTTTCACTGGAGATTACTACCTCTGCAAACAGACCCTAAGGCAATCAACTAAATATTAACATTAAATCTCAATAATTGCTAGATACTTGAACTAGAGAGTAACCTGTTGACTTTGTAAACCGGTTCAAATTTGTAGTGAATCAGACATTTCACTGACAGTAGTTAGTTTTGAGAAATAGAAAAGCTCTGCTACAACTTCTTATCCAAAAACTTTGTTCCTAACAAAATGGAAACAAATTGGTGCTTTGCAAAAAAAAAAAAAAAAAAAAGTCATGAAGTAAAATACAGTCTTGATAGGAAAAAAGTTTATGCTACCTTTAAAAAGATACGGAAGATAGGGTGACATACAGAGGGGATTATGTTTTGCCCCAACATCCATTGTCATGTTGCAATTTTATAGAATGGATGGTTTCCTGCTTTATTTATAAGGGTCACGGTTTTTCTCTTTAAGCCGGAGACATATCATGCAATCCACTTTCTTTTCTTCATCTCTTCAAACCAAGTTTAACTTGAATAACCAGAACTCTGGCTAAATGATATCACTTCTCTTTTTTCCCCTCTACCTCCTCTGCCTAACTGATATTCGAAATGACTTTTATGATGGCTTTGTTTTCTGGGAGGGAAGAGGAGCCCAGGACAATAAGCTGGAGCCAGGGTTTCTTGTCTTGGGAACCTGGGCCAGGTGATGTGAATTGTGCCTGAAGGCTTTAGCATATGATGTCATGAGAATATTCAGCAACAATGAATTGCTACATGCTTGCAGCAGTCTTAAAATATGACCACAAAAGGATAAACATATAGATCAATAGAACATAACAAAAAAACCAGAAATAGACATATATGTCAATTGCTTCAGATAAAAGTGCCAGAGTAACTCAATGAGGAAAGGATAATCTTTTTAACAAATACTGCTGTAACTATTGGATATCTATTTGGAAAAAAATAAACCTTGACTCTGACCAAAAACCATCCAAAAAATTAACTCGGAAATAAAATGCTGCTGAAAATAAAAGCAAAAACTAGAAAACTTCTAGAGTAAAACAGAAGAAAATCTTTGTGACCTTGGATCAGCAAAGAGTTCTTACATAGGACAAGAAAAGCATGATTCAAAAAAGAAAAATAATGATTTGGACTTCATCCAAATTAAAAACTTCTGTTCTTTAGTTTTAAGAAGATGAAAAAGCAAGCTGCAGTCTGGAAGAAAATATTTGCAATACATATACTTGCCGTAAGACTGGTGTTTAGAATTTATAAACAACTTCTAAAGCTCAATAATAAGAAAACAGAACAACTAGTTACAAATGCCAAAAGATTTGAACAGGCACTCCACAAAAGAAGATGTAGTCATGGCTAATTAGCACATGAACAGATGCTCAACATCATTATTCATCAAGGAAATACAAATTAAAACCACAATGAGATACCACTACATACCCATTAGAATGGCTAAATTTAAGACTGACAATACCATGTGTTGATAAGGATATGGAGTAACTGGAATTTTCATGTATTGCTGGTGGAAAAGCAAAATGATATAACCATTTTGAAAAACAATTTGGTAGTCTCTTATAAACTTAAAGATATACCATATGAGCCAGCAACTCCACTCTTAGATATTTATTCAAGAGAAATAAAAATGAATTTTCATAGCATCTTCATTTATAATAACATAAATCTGGAAACAATCAGATGTCCATCAACAGGTAACTACATAAACAAAAAGTGATATATTCATCAGTAAAATACTACGTAGCAATAAAAAGGAATGAATTACTGATACATGCAACAACATGGATGGGTCTCAAAAGAATTAAGCTAAGTGAAGAAGCCAAGTGTGAAAAACTATATACTGTATCATATGAAATTCTAGAAAACCATGAAAGCAGATCAGTGTTTGCCTACAGCTGAGAGGGTGGGTAAGGGGAGTGACTGCAAAGGGGGCGGGATAGAACTTTTGGGATAAAGGAAATGCTCTATATCTTGCTTGTGGTGGTGGTTATGAGGGTGTATACATTTGTTAAAGCTCATTGAGCTACTTATTTTAAATGGCTACATTTTACTGTGTGTAAGTTATACCTTAATAAAGTATACCTTAATATTTTTTAAGACTAGTCAAGTACAGTAGTGAAAATGGGGGAAAGAGTAGAACAAGGAGTTCGATCTATAACTGAATGTGAACAATCAATTGAGGTAACTCATTACCTTTGGACCAGCCAATAAAGGTAATTTTTTAAAAAAATAGCTTCAAATTCTTTGACACACCTCCCATCAAGAGGTGGGGTGTCTGTTCCCTCTTCTTCTTTTTTTTTTTTTTTTTTTTTTTTTTGAGACAGAGTCTCACTCTGTCACCAGGCTAGAGTGCCGTGGCATCAGCCTAACTCACAGCAACCTCAGACTCCTGAGCTCAAGCTATCCTCCTGCCTCAGCCTCCCAAGTAGCTGGGACTACAGGCATGTGCCACAATGCCCAGCTAATTTTCCTATTTTATTTTAATTTTTTTGTTTACTCTCTCTCTCACACACACACTCTCTCTCACTCTCACTCACTCTCTCACACACTCACACTCTCACACTCATAATTTTTCTATTTTTAGTAGAGATGAGAGTCTCACTCTTGCTCAAGTGATCTTCCCGCCTCGGTCTCCCAGAATGCCGGGATTACAGGCAGAGCCACTGCGCCCAGCCTGTTCCCTCTTGTTGAATCTACGTGTTCTTATGACTGCTTCAACCAATAGATTATCGAAATGACTGTATGTTATTTTAATACTTCTGAGGCTAGGTTATAAAAAGTCATGCAGCTTCCTCCTGGTTCTTTTGGGATACTTGCTCTGGAGGAAACCAGCTGCCCTGTTAAAACGTCCATCTATTATGAGACAACCATCTGGGGAGGCCAAGTGTAGGTACTGTGGTCAACCGTTCTAGAACCATCTTCTAACTCATAAAATGCAAGGCATGTAAGCGAAGTCATCTTGGACCCTCCCAAACAGCCCATCCATCAGCTAAGTATTGCCGAGGTGGTCTCAGCTGGTGCCGCAAGAGCGAGAGATCACCAGTTACTGCAGGATCTGTGAGCTGTAATAAAGTGGTGTTTGTTTTAAACCATGTGTCTTTGTTACTGTATTAGTTGTCTATTATTCCATAACAAATTACTAGAAAATTTAGTGATTCAAGACAATAATAATTTATTAGTTCAGTTCCTATGGATCAGGAATTTGGAAGCAACTTGACTGGGCATTTGTAGCCTGTTGTGTGTCATGAGGTCAGACGTTGGACAGATTCTATCTCTGCCAGAAGGAGCTTTCAGTCTAGCGGGAGGAAGAAGTAGTTATATTAATTTGCAATTATGGCACATTTGGATAATTCCAAGTATAGTATAAAAGCAGGGTTCTTTGGAAAACCTAACCCAGTCTCGAAGGTCAGGGAAAATTCCCAGAGGAAGTGAGGTCTAAATTGAAACTTGACAATGAGCAGGAGTTAGTCAGCTTGGAGTATTGGCTGGAGGGGCTTGGACAGAGGGTATAGCATATACAAGGTCCTAGAGGTCAAAAATTGAAATGATGAGTCTCTAATGGACCTAAAAAAAATTACTATGATTAGGTAATAGAGTCCCAGAGATAGGAGATGAGCGAGACAGGAGGCTGGAGAAGCATGTAGGGACAGATCATGATAGTGTGCTCTGAACCATGCTGAGAATTACGGGCTCGGTTATGAGGACAACGTTTTGCTCTGGCTGGTGTGAAGGAGGGTGGAGAGGGTCAGGATGGGGTCAGGTTCCAGAATGAACTGCATTGACCACAGTTCCAATCTTTCTTTTGCCTGAGGGCCTCTCACTTGGATCTAGTTTCTGGTCCAAGGAACATGTCTCAGGCTCTGCCCTTTGCAAGATTTCTGTGACTGGCAAAAAGAATGACCTCATCTCTCTGGCTCAAGTTGTCAGCTTGCCTAATCTCTGGAGGCTTCTATGACTCAGGTGAGATGCCCACCCCGACACCGGGAAGTAGTCTATGAAACTCTACCATCACCACAACACCAGCAAACATATTAAAAGATTTACAACATATGGAATAACACTGCCTCACATCTGGAGAATGAGGCAGTAGAAATTTTAACTTCCATCTTTTAAGAACTGTATTTGTTTGCAGAAGGGAAAATGAAAGGACATTCTCAGGAATATCTACCAATATTAGCAAACCCAAGGTAGTGTGCCACATTTTTAAATAAAAGGAATGATGAGATTGTGGATTACTCCCCACACATTTCATATGGTTTTGAGGAATACTAACTATTTTACCTCTTATACAGCACACCAGCTAAGAAAACCATTGCCAAAAGACCACATTGTTATTTAAATGAAATGTCCAGAAAACGCAAATCTACAGAGATGATGAAATTGAGAGACTTCAGCTAGGGTTATACACCATAGGGTTACCAGCAGGGGGACCACTTGGAAAAAGAGCTGTCCAAGTGAAGCCATGAACAGCTGAAAGGGATATTGCAGAGAGAATTGTGTTTGGACCCTGAAATTGAAAGATCCTTATTCTAGTGAATACACCTGACTGTAGGCACTGATCATTGTAGAACTGGTATGACTGAGAGAGATAGTTTACAGAACCACACTTTGTGATGCTTCTTTTTTTTTTTTCTTAAATTTTTTTGTAGAGATTGGGTCTTGCTATGTTGCTCAGGTTGGTCTCGAACTCCTGGCCTCAAACGATCCTCCCACCTTAGCCTCCCAAAGTGCCGGTATTACAGGCAAGGGGCACCACACCCAGCCAGATGCTTATTTTCTTTAAGAATATGAAATTCGAAGCTGAACAAGAGCCAGACCCCATCTCTACTAAAAATAGAAATTAGCTGGGCATGGTGGCATGCGCCTGTAGTCCCAGCTACTTGGGAGGCTGAGGCAGGATGATTCCTTGAGCCTAGGAATTTGAGGTTGCAGTGACCTATGTTGATGACACTGCACTCTAGCCTGGGCTACAAAGCAAGACCCTATCTCAAAAAAGAATATGAAATTTGGAGTCAGTCCAGGATTCTTCTGAAGCTGTTTATTAGTTGTATGACCTTGGACAAGTTACTTCACCTGTCTACACTTCAGGTTTCTCATCTGTAAAATGGAGATAATATTGCTTATCTCTCAGGGCTATTCTGAAGATTAAATAAAACATGGTACTGGTCCTGGCATATAGTAGGTTCTCAATAAATATTAGTTCTCCTTTGTACCTCTTTTAAAATATTACATGAGAATGCCAGAAAATAGGAGAATGTGGAGCTCTTCTGGGTCACATATCCCATGTAGCTAGTGAGGGCTTTGCTCCATCCAGTTAGCATCTATATTTGATGGGACCCATATGTGCATCTCCAGTCCAGCTCCAAACCTGCACTTCCAGCTCCCTACTCAGTATCAGTTAAATGGCTCACAGCTACATCATGCCCCACACTCATTATCTCCCACACTAACTTGCCCCCCTCCTCGAGGCTATGTTTCATATTTAGTAAATGGTGCTGGCATCCACTTAGCTATTCAAGCCTGAAGACTGGGAATCATTCTAGGCTCTTTACTTTTCTTCACTTCCAGATTTAATCAATGTTCAAGTTTTTTCAGTCTACCCAGAGATTGTGTAGATTGAACTCATTCATTCATTAATTGTCATCCAGAAACATTTGTTGAGCAGCTACTATGAGCTAGGCACTATGTCAGGTGCTGTCTTCACTGCCTCTTCCCTAGTACAGGTCTCAATCTTCCCCTGACTTGACTGAATAAATAGCTTCCCACTAGTCCTGAATCCAGTCCATTCTCCACATTCTGCCAGAGACTCATTCCCTTGTTTAAGACCTTAAATGGCTTCTGACACAGTCCTCAGGAAGAGGTTCTGACATGGCTGATAAGGCCCACCCAGGTCTAGGTCAGGTCTGCTGTTACATGTTCTAGTCATTGGGTGGCTTTCCCCCGAAGCATACCCTGAGATTGGAGTTTGAGTGCAAGTCTTTTATTTGGGAGGTAGTCTCAGAAAGCTCTGGCAGGAAAATGGGGAAATGACGAAGGAAGACGAAGAAGACAATTTGAGGTGCATTAATGAACAAATTACTGGGAAATAGGTAATCGGCTTGGTTTTACCAGGAACTCTGGGAGACAGCATGGAATACCCTCAGAGTTGTCCCACCCAAAGGATGAGGAAGCTGGATGGTTAACCCTCATTTATCATTGGTTGAGTACTTCTCTGGAGGGCATTGATTCCCTAGCACTTACGGCCTGCGCCCTGTGGGCCAGAGAAGTCCCCACTGAGGACTGAGTGTTACAGGTACCTGCAGGAGGAAGCCTTTGGTTTGCCTGGTAAATGCTGAGGGGATATGGGCAGGGCACTAGAGTGTCCACCACAGCTCCCAGAATGTACTTTACCTGCCCTTTGTGGCTCTCCTTGCCTTTTCAGCTAATCTGTTAGCTCTGTAAGAGTGTAGACAGTGTCTCTCTGCTTCACCATCATACCACCAGCACCCAGCACAGAGTCTGACATGTAAAAGGTGCACATGAGATACTGATTCTATGTTTGG